>CADDIJ020001638.1:0-150501 GCA_902809745.2 Tetradesmus lagerheimii | reverse complement strand
TCTGAATGTAGTGCTGGGGCCGACAACTGCCGCAAGCAGCAGCAACAGCAAATCAAATGCTGAGCAGCAGCACGCTGTACACACGCATGCCCAACACGCAGCCTTTGCGCAGCAAACACCTAGCTGCGGGACCATCTGCAAGCTAGTGCTCGATGCGAACAGCTAGCAAGGGCCAGGAACTGTGGCGCCGAGCCATAGGGCCGGTGAGCGTCGAACAAGGCAGCTGGAAGCCGTCAACCGCAAGCAGCATCAGCTCATGAAACCAAGGCTGAGCCGGCCACAACGGCACCACCACCGTAACATTTGCACGCTCTTCGCGCACTTTCTGCACAACCTGCAGCAACATTGAGGCGGTGACAGGCGGGAAAGCAAAGGCATTGCCCCAAGCAGACCATGGCTGCAGCAGGGCATCAACGCCCCTGCTGCCAGGGCACTGGAACAAACTGTAGAAGCAGTGACAGTGCGTGTTTCCGCCGAAGCAAACAGGTCTATTTTGTGCGGGCCCCACATAAGATCCAGCCAACTAAACATCTCAGAATCCAGGCGGTAGTCCCCATGGTCAACAAAGCGAGAAGGTGCATCAGCTCTATTAAGTTCTGATTTCACCCTGACCACCTGCAGCTGAACATGCAGATCTTCAAGCACAGACCACAACAACCTGTACTCGTCCATGAGAGCAGCGGACCGTGAAGCAAAGCGCCCCAAAACAGACTCTGTCACCGTGTTATCTTCATGCAGCCTCACCACACGATCGCGCACCACAGGCTCAAAAGACAGCAGAGCCATGCGCACAGCTCGCATCTCCTGCTGGTTGATGCGCATGCACGCTTCAGCAGCAGACCAGGCGCCGTGAGCAACCCCTTCGGGGCTGTCGCCCAGGACAGGCAGCACAGCGCCCCAGCCTGTGGGACATGCATCAACAAACAAATCAACAGTAGCCGGGCGCAACCGAATAGGCGACGACAAATGCTGCACAGGGATGCTCGCCCACCACTCAAGATCACGGAAGGACTGGCGGGAGATGCTGACAGTCCCATTCCAGCCAGAAACAGACGCACAATCGTCATACAAACTACGCAGAAACAGGTTGGCCGGCATGACAGCCAGCCGCACAGACTGCGCATATCCACAAAATGCAGCCAGCGCTCGCTTTGGCACGCGGCGCTTGTTCTGCTTGGCAGCAATAGCAATGCCGCGCGCCAGGCGGGTGAGGCGGGCAACCTTGGCTGGGGGCACACAGAAGGTGCCTTGGGCCAGGTCCACAACCAGGCCCAAATGCTCCAGCCGCTGTGTGGGCTCCCACACAGACTTGGTGGGGTGGGGCGTAAAGCCAAGCCAGTACATTATGGATTGGATCCACTCAGCACCGGCTGCTGCTGTCTCCTGGTCAGGAACACAAACAAAAAGTCATCCAAGTAGGGCAGTACCTTGCAGCCAACCTGCGCTACACTGCCACGGCTGCCAGGCGCTGCAGGGTACATGGTGCCTGACGGCACACGTGTATGCGCAGGGGAGCGCAGATGCGCAACAAAAGGCCTAGTCACCTTGGTGAAGTAGTAAGGCGAGTTATTCCAGCCAAAAGGCAAGCAGTTGATCTGATAAAACTCGCCAGCAAACTCAAAGCAAAAGTAATCGACTGCGCTAGCGTGCAGAGGCACCTGATAGAATGCGTCTGCCATGTCAGCCTTGACAGCAAAGGCATTGCTCAAGTCGTAACGCTGCAAAAACCGCAGCGTCTCAAACCTGCACTTGCGGGCGACATTGAAGGTGTTGATATACTTGTAATTGATCACCAGACGCCAAGAACTGCCCTTGGGCACACAAAATGCATTAGAGCAGTATGCAGGGCGGGAGGCAAGCTTGGTAAGCACACCCAACTTGCTGAGGCGGGGCGCTTCAGTGCACAACCACCATTGCTTTTGGGCGTTGGTAGATGGCAAAGGGTTCTTGTAAAAGGGGGGCGGTGCGCGGCCACCCAGCCACTCTACAGGAACACCATGCTGCAGCCAGCTGAGCACATGCGAAGATGCACCAATGGCACGCCACTGCTTGCCGCACAATCCTAAGCGCCAGTGCAGCGGCGTGCTTGCAGGAAAGCTGTGCACGGTAACCATGCTCAGATGTCAAGAAAAGGCACCACAATGATGTGCCCCACACAGCTGCTTAATGACACAACAGCTGGGTGTTCAGACGAGTAGCCTAATGACTGGCCGTTACGTGGGAGCCGCCCCACACTCGCCTGCTGTGTGCGCAGGGCGCTTACTGCACTGCTGCTCCAGCAGATGTGCTGCCAGAGCCCATGCCTCCGTTGCCAGTGCTGCTGCTGGCTGTGAAAGCCTGCAAGCTGCTCCAGCCGCCTGTTGTGGCGCCCATGCGCAGCGCGCTGCCGAACTGGCGGCGCACAATCAGGTGTGCGCTGCTGCTGCTGCTGCGACGGCGCACACTGCCAATGAGGCTGCTGTTCTCGCCATTGCTGCTGCTGCTGTGGCTTCTGGGGCTGTCAAAGCAGCCACTCAGCGCCAGCGCTTCACCTGCTGAGCTCCAGCTGCTGTTGCTGGGGCCCAAACAACCCCTCATGCTGAGGAGGTAAGCAGCCATACGTAGCTGCGTGCTGACGTGCAGCAAAATGCCGGTCTGTCGGGACTGCACTGTGAAGACAAGCTCCAGCCGCTGGTGCTCCTGCCTGACGCTGGTGCTGCTGCGGCGCCTGCTGCTTGTGTCACTTATCTACACCCCTAAGCGGAGATAGCTGACCTTAAGAAACTGCGGAAAGCGCATTAACTCAAGCCCAGCGTGCCAAAAGGGCTGAAAGAGCACGCGACGGCCGCAGGTAGCCGTGCGTTCAGCTGCCTCTGGCCGACCTAAAGCAGGTCCTTAGTTTGTTCTCAGATATACGTAAGAACGATCTGGAGATATTCGGAGGTATTAATGGATCGATTTCAGAGAAGTGATAAAAAATAGGACGTGTGCAACACTCCAAACGCTACCGAAGTAGCGAGTCGAGTTGCAGTTCGCATGAACAGCAACGAAACGTGCAGGCTAGACGCCTGCGCATGCTAAGTGGCCTTCGGCAGCAGTGAGGTAATGACGTGTTTTGACTGTCACCTCACCCACTGCTTGCCTTTGACCAGGCAAGCAGGGATACAGCTACGCTGCATTAACCGCAATGAACAAGTCCATTGCACATTAACGAATCAGACGAGCCCAAGTCGACAAGGCTGGTAAGGGTCGGAGCCACTCTGAGCCATCAGCTGCAGCACAGACCGTGTAGCCCTGTGCCGTGGTAAGCCAACTCATGGCACCCCTTGACATACTGAGTTGAACCAGCACCGCCGCCCACACCCTACAAAGACTGGACAAACTATATGCATCTCAGCAGCACAGATAAAGGTATGCTATCGCTGCATATAGAGGCGCAAGGCTCTGAGTTGCAATGTGTTCTGCTTCAATGCTGGACCATGACAGTCTCAGCAAGTTGCTAGCATACCTTCGGCAGCTGCCTCAAACTGGCAGCTGCTCTCCTGCTGTCAATGGCATACAGCACACTACGCATCGCCTTGCTGCACCACTTTGCACAATCGACTCAACTTCAGACGCAGTCAGCGGGCATGAAGCCCAAAGCTCTAAACGCTGCAGCTGCTGACAGCTCCTCTGCTGCTGCTGGGTACATGAACTCACAAAGCCACTGTATGGCCAAGTGCTGTAGCTGTGGCAGCCGACCGACAGCATGCATCAGGCTCTGCATGGCATCAACACACTCCTCCCTCCACCCCTCATGACACCGCATGTAGTCAGCAGCAGACCAATCTGGCTCAAAGGCGTTTGCCAGCCGCAGCTCTTGCAGCCCTGTCAGCTGCGACACCACAGTTGCAAAGCCATGTGGCAAGTCACACCTCAGCCCAAGGTAGGTCAGGCGAGTAAGCTGCGCTAGGCTGTGCAGTATAGGACTGTCAACTGGTGCAAATGGAGCGGCATCGACTCTTTGCCGCCTTGGGATTATGAGGCTATAGTCATCGTGATAACTGCAAGCACAGTAGAGTGACGCGTCAATAGACAGTCTGCACAGCGGCAGGGCTGGCCAGTGCGCTGCATGCACCTCCATCGTATCACACAGCCTAATCAACCCCTTCTCTGCATGCGATGAGCCTAGGTTTCTGTAAATATCATCAAAGTCTGCTGGAGTAGTTGAGCTGCAAGCTTGTGAGGCCGCGCATGCCCTCCAGCAGCAGCAGCTGCCAGCCTGTCAGATGTGCTGCTGCCTGAAAACTCAGCGCACACAGCTGTGGCAGCCGCAAGAGCTCCTGTACGCCATAACTGCCAGCGTACCCCAGCTCCAGCACCTCCACACTGTCAGGAAGATCACGCCGCATCTGTGGCACAGCATTGTCGTTGATGTGGAAGTGCGGCTCCTCTGCAGTGCTGTCTAGGAGGGATGCTGGCGCACGCAGCTCCGTTAGCAGCTTGAGGTTGTGCAGGCATTCCAGGGGCTGCATGTCAAGGTCGGCTGAGTAAGGCTGCAGCCAATGGCTGGTGGCACTTGAGTCAGGGGTTGAAATGAGCTCTAGCTTCTGCAGGCTGGTGGGTCCTTGGGGCAGCATGAACGGGGAGTTCCTGCGGCTGAGGCCACCAAGCTCCCAGCAGGTCAGCGTCAGCGCCGAGAGCTGCGCCAGGTTGGACAGCGGCCTCCACAGCGGGTTTCTTGTCTCGTGAGGCCAGGTGAGGGAAAGCTTGCGCAGCTGAGTGAGGCGTGACAGATGTTCTGCCAGCCTGTCATTCTCAGCGCTCTGCGGATAGCGGTGATCATCATCATCGTCGTCGTCGTCATCGTCGCTGCTGTATGCTGCCGCCTGGGGTCCGTCGTACCAGTCCTTCACCCAAGTGAAGTCTAACTGTAGGCTGGTCAAGCTGCTGATGCCTGACAGGGCGTTGAGCATCATTGGGCTGGGCAGTTCATCAGCCACTGACTGCAGATGCTGCAGGGTGCCACATGATGCTGCTGCGCTAACGGCACCAGTTATTATCCCTGGCGCCCCTGCTAAAAAGGCCATCTGCCCATTGCGGGTGCAAGCTGAACTGCAGCTGCTTCACCAAGCTTCCGTTGCGGGTCAGCCAGGTTGCAAAGTGCTGTGCCTGCTGCAGGGAGCGTGCACTGAAGTTGGCGCACAGGTTCCCGCTGCATTCTGACCGCACTGCTTTGCCAATCGCCTTGCTGGAGCACAGCAGCTGGCAAACTGCCTGCTGGCTAACGCTGCTAGTGGCGTTGTCTGCATCGCCTGGGTTGGCAGTGCTGGTGCTGTCATCGGCAACAAGCACTGGCAGCAGCACCTGCTCCCATACGCCTTCTGGCAGGGCAGCGTGTGCATGTGGCGGCATTACTGCAGTCCTGCAGTCCACAGAGTGACAGCAGGAGCATTTTTTTAGTCCCCTGCAAGCACAGGAGGTGGATGTAGTGCGTGTTTGTATGTGTTAGGATGCTGCATCTCGGTGCTGTTCACACACAGCTGGGTGCAGTACTGCTGCTTGACAGTACAGGCGCTTGTGCCGAACCAACAAGCCTCCGATCAGGTCACGCCTCACCTGCCGCTGGGCTTGAAATAGAATTGTAGTGGGCAGCACTACATGAAGGACCACTTCTAAAACAGCTCTGTGCGTAAACGCAATCAAGTCAAACAGCAAGCTGCTGTCGTGGTTGCAATCTGTGTGCAATGCTGTAGCCGTGCACACGCTGGGTTGAAGCATGTCAGAACGCGAAACCTTTGAGCAAGCAATACAGTCAATGTGCGATGCTGAGACGCTCTTTACTATGCATCCTTGAACGGTCAATTGACAGGGGTTTGGGTCTTGGGTAACTAGAGCCTGCTCGACGCAAAACAAGTGAGTGCCTTCACTGTCTTCAGTGCGAAACGTTACAAAGGTTAGTTTGGGTTGTGCGGCCGCTGCTACGTCCTGGATCGCTGGTGAAAGTGTGCTGACAAAGCAAGCGAAAGCATCGCTGCTTTGGAAGCAGGGCAAGCATGGAGCGCCGCGCGCCTTGGTGGTGCTACGCCGTGCTAGCAGCCGCGGTAAGGCGTCGCGCAGATGTGCTGCGGCACTGCTGCTGCCGCTGATTGGAAGCTGCTGCTGCTGCTTCTGCTGCTGCACAGTACTGGTGTAGCAACAGAGCAGCCAAACACGTCCTGAGCTGTGATGCCCCTTGCGCTTTTACTCAGCTGACTGTGTGAGCTTTCGAACCAGTGCCATTCTTGCATCATCAAATCCAGCCTCCACACTGCTGCATAGCCCTTCACGACACACACCGTCTTTACTCTACCCTCAAAGTGTTGCCTGCTTCTGCCCTTGCGCATGTTCCCACAGGTGTGCTCAGTTGCATCTGCTGGCGTGGCATTCAAGTACATTGCGGAAGTACCACCCCTCACACTCGCAGCATGGCGGCTGCAGTTGACCAGCTGCATCCTGGTGCTGGCAGCAGCAATGCAGTGGTGCGGAATGCCAGCAGCTGACAAGGCTAGAGTGTTCAGTGACTGGCGATACAGCTTGTTCAGCGGAGTTGCTTTGGTGAGCAACAGCAGCAGCAGAGGTGCTGAATGAAGAGGCCCTTTGGATGTGTGTATTTGCTACGGCACTGAGGTGCAACTGCAGTGCCATGGGCCACTGCTACAGAAACCATGCAAGAGCTGTCATCAGTACTTGCTGGTTTCCGTCTGCCCAGTTTTGATGCAAGCTTTGGAGTACTGCTAGTAGCGAACCACTGGTGCAGCAAAACTAGCATGCCAGCAGCTGCCACCAGCGCCCCTGCACTGCTGACTGCCCAAGTCCGCTATCATCATGCAACACTGCGCTGCTGTCGTCTCCTGCAGGCGCTGCACTTTGGCGCTTGGGTATGGAGCCTGCAGCACACCAGCCTAGCTCATTCGCTGCTGCTGGTGTCCACCACACCAATCATCCTGGTGGCCTACAGCCTCGTCGTGCGCCAGCCAATCTCTGCAGGCGAGGTGGCAGGAGCAGTGCTGGCAGTTGCAGGTGACGCCCAGCAGCAGCACCAGCAGCAGTAGCAGTAGCAGCACCAGTAGCAGTAGCAGTAGCAGTAGCAGTCACCACTACCAGTCACCTGCACTGGCAGTCACGTGCAGCACCAGCAGCACCACCAGCACCAGCAGCTTTGCAGGTGCAGCCAGTTGTGTATGATGCTGGTTGCCCGCAGCTGCATCGCACACCAGCCACCTTTCTCTGCTCTCTGCTCTGTGATTTTGTGTCTGCCTTGTTTCAACACAAAGATCAGTGAGAAGTGCACCTGCTTGTGTGTTGGGTCTGCAGGTTGTGCTGTGCTGGCGAGTGGTGCTGTGTCAGCCAAGGAGACAGAAGTGACGCTGCTGGGTGACCTGGCTGCATTCGCTGCTGCAGTGGCAGTCGTAGCACACTGGCAGGCTGGCAAGCACCTGCGCACATACCAGTGAGTTTCTGTGCTTGCCAAGCAGGTTGCTGGCGTCTGGCTGGTGGTGATGCTTCGCGTGGTTGCGGCAGCTCTTGCCTGCAACTGCACGGGTCGTGGTGTGTTTGCAGGCATCGGGCACCATGGTTGTTCACCAGTGCACATTTTGAATGTTGCAACAGGTGGAAGCCACACTGCCATCATCTGCTCGGGCAAGGCAGCATGCAGCCGAGAGATTTGTCATTTGCCTGACCCCTGCTGCCCGCGTCTGCCGCCGGCGCTGCTGCTGTCCTGCAGGCCTGTGTTTGTCTACAGTGCGCCAGTGACTGTCTTTGCAGCAGCATTGTTGACAGTCACCGGCTTTGCAGCTGAGGCACACAGCATCGTTGGCCCTGACTGCCACGGCATATTCGGGTGGGCTGCGTCCAAGCGGTATGCACCTGTTGTGGTGTACTTGGGTGCTGTACCGGGCGTGGTCGGTCACCAGGGGCTCAACACAGTGTTACGATACGTATCGCCGCTTATGGTGTCACTTGCAGTGCAGTTTGAGCCAGTTGTAGGACCGTTTATTGGCTGGGCGACTGGGGTTTCACCGGCACCAGGATTTTTCACGTACATTGGTGGTGGAATTATCATGGTAGCTACTGTGGGAGCCACAGTAGCAGGTGCGCTGCGGCAGCAGAAGGAGGAGCGGTTTGTCAAGACAAAGTCAATGCGTATGACAGCAGATGACGCAGGCAGATTTGAGGTAGCAGTTGATGGTTTGGCTGCAGGAGATGTAGCAGGAGCAGCAGCAGTGGGTCAAGCCCCCTCTGGGCCGGCTAGCTATCAACAATGCAGCGCTGATGAGCATGATTCAAGCAGCTTGCATCATGATGCTGGCCACTACATGCAGCGGCACAGACACGGGCACGGGCATGCTGCTCAGTTGCAGAGTTTGCAGCTTCAAGGGTCACAAGGTGACTTGTATGGGGCTGGCGGTGGGTCTGAGCGTGATCAGCTGCTGCCGCATGGTGCGGATAGCATGTGTAGTCCATTTGAGGGTGCTGCAGCAAGCAGCGCGGTGTTTACGTTGGACGATGATGGGGTGGAGCATGCTGTGCTGACTGCAGGCGGCCATGCGGCAGGCGGCAGGAGAAGCAGCATTGACCGGATAAAGCAGCACCATGAGATTGAACTGCAGAAGCAGTGAGGCTGTCGTGGTTCTTGGTTGTTGCGGGGTGATTTGCTTTTGTCGCAACTTGCTGGTCGGACAGACACTTGCAGAGGTCTCCGGTTTCCTCAAGATAGGTATTGTGTAAGTGGCCAGCCAGTTGGCTGCGGCATCCGTTGTGTAAATGGCAGTGGCTTCAAATAACTGTTGCAAGCCTTGCTAGGCTGGCTTCTTGATGGCTTCCTGCCATCAGCCTAGTGGCACTCATCAGCTTACATGTGCACACAACTCCATGTGCAGGAGCGGCGCCAGCAGTAGCGTGCTAGCATCTCTACTAGTAGTGCAGTGCCTGCGGACAAATGCCATTCGAGCCGACTGCTATTGAAGCCAATATGCGGCACTATCTAATACTATCAGCGACAGTGACGATATTGAACGTTGCTGCCAGCAACAGCAGGCTGATGGCGATTCTGTTAGTGCCACTGTGTCAACTGATGTAGAAGACCATGGCCAGTCACATTTCACATTCTCTGATTGGTTGCTTTAGGTGTGCCTGGAGATTGTACAACTGTGGTGTTCTAGCAGGCCCAACGGACTTGTGCTTCAGATGAAAGCAACATCATAACTCAATGCCATTGAACGGTCCTTGACTCAGCTGCTGCCAACTCGGTACAACATACTTCAGCCTGCTGTCACTGCCCTTGTTACACTCACTCAACATAACACAACGACATAATGGCGTCGTTAGCCGGCTACATGCCATCCAGAGGTGGAACACGATGCAGCGCTCCAGGAGTATTTAAAAGCAGCAAGAAAGCCTGGCAAGGCAGACACCCTTCAGCCGTCAGCGCCTGACGGTCTGTGGTTGACGTGAACACTGTGAACAGCAGGCCGCTTGTGAATGGCATTCACAGGGAGGCCTCCCCACAAGTTGCAACGTAAAGCCTGTAATAGGCTGTCGCTGCAGTCCAGATTGTGAAGTCTGCCCCGTACTGCGGGCACTGGCGCTGTGTGGCCTGGCGTTCAAGAAGATCAAAGCATGTGCAGAGCATGCCACGCTATGTGACACAGATAACTGAACCCAACATGATTGTGTGAATGTACGTGCAGACAACAATCAACTCACCCTGCTGCCGCGCTTCGGGCAAGTAAGGTTGCTGCAAAGCATGCAGCGCGATGATCATACACTGCGGCAGCTGCATAACCCCGATAGACACCACAAGTGCGGCAAGCTGAAGTGGCAGGCCTAACATGCAAGGAACATGCAGGTGCAACCAGTGTAGGCCTGTAAACAATGCAGCAACCCGTGCGCATTCTTTTCAACGTCTTCCACAGTGCCTTGAGCTGCTCAAAGCACTAATACAGAACACCTGATAGTTTGCTGCAAGCACGCCCTACACCAATGCCTGCACTGGCTGCAAGCAAGCACAGAACTTGGGCAAATGCGTGACACACAGGCTGGGGACGCTGTACACACACAGGCTGGGGACGCTGTACACACACAGGCTGTTGCAGCCGTACAGCTGCAGGCCCCGAGTGACAGCGTATTGTGCCAGCCCGCAGTTCAACTGTGGTCGGACCACTACGCCACTACATACAGACAAGCAAGCAAGCCACTAGGCATCCAGCACCTCAAACTGGCAGGGTGCAGCACCAGAACTTTATTTCTGGGACTCCCAGCAATGCTGTCGGACACAGTAATAATAGCAATTTTGCCATCAAGAACTGCTGCTTCCCAAGCCATCCTGATTGAAACAACAGCGCGGAGACCCAAGCTCCTTAATATCAGCCGAAACTCCTGCTGGGAGCGGCTCACTGGGACAGCGGCTCACTCAGTCAAAGTTCCGCGCGCGCCGAGCCCAGCAAGGGCTGCCAAGCAGCTGCGAGCACATGCTGCATCATGCAGCATGAGCTGCTACAGCGGACCACGTGTACACTGCAGCGTGTGTGCATCATGATATCATTGCTGATGTCACATCAAGCTGCTACACACTGCACATGGCGTAGCACACCACAAGTGCGTCCTCTCAAACCAGCCAGGCACTGCCTGGCGCTAGAAGCGCGTGCCATGCGCATGCCATAGTATGCATAGTATGCATGTGCCAGACACAACTCTCCCTCATGACCATCACCACCTCGCCACCAAGGAAACGCCCCCAACCAGCACATTCATGCTCACATCCGACTAGGACATCTGACAGTGCAGCGCACTGTGAAGGCCTCAGCAGAGTGCACACCTGCCCTTAACATCATGACAGACATCATGCTCCTACAGCACATGCCAGGACTCCGTGCACCTAGGGCTATTCTGCAGCTGCCTGTAGATGTTGTCCGGCTCCTGCAGCAGCTGCTTAGCACGCTTCACTTTGTCCCTGATGATCTCCAGCAAGAAGGCTGGAGGCTGCAGCCCCGCGTGCGTGAACCGCTGAGTTTTCATTGCGATGTACTCCTTTTGTGTGAACACGTAGTGTTTGGCGCACAGTACACCCAGATCTTCCTGAACGTGGCTCTCCTCCAACTCCCCCCAGTTTCCAGCTGCCATGTGAGCTTTGCGAGCCGCTATGTCACCACCAGTGATGTTGCCTTTATACTGCCTGGAGTAGCAGTACATCCAGCACTCTGGCTGGAAGGCAATGGTGCTGTAGTTGTGGCCTGTGCGGAGGAACTTGACAAAGCACAGGTCCCAGTACTTGTGCTGCAGCACCTCTGCCATGCAGCCGTCAAAGAACTGCTGCGCAGTGCGCAGCCGCGTGCAGCGACTCCAGTACTCGCCTCGGGTCAAGCACTCAAGTGGCTCTACGGGCAGCTTCCAGGGGTTGCTCAAAGTGTGTTTTGCAAGGAAACTGTTGTGCTCCTCGGTGAATATCTGGCTGTAAACAGCCAAGGTGTTTGGCAGGGCCTGTGACGCTGCCAGCAGCTCCTTGCTGTAGCACTCGGTGCGCTGCGGGTGCCAGATGTCGTCATCATCGCTGAACACCAGCCAGGTCTGCTTGCTGTCATACTGCTGTGCGAGCTCCTGCGTCATCAGCTTGTAGTGCTTGCCTTGGCTCAGCGGCTGCCAGCAGCGTGAGTCACGCAGGGTAACAGTCAGCCTGAGGAACTTCTGCTGCTGGGCCTGCTGGCGATCCGCCTTTTCTGCTGCTGTGAAGCTTGCGCTGTCGAAGCTGAGGCTCACGTGGAGGGGCACAGGGAGCTCCTGAACAGCCCATGAGTGGATCATGCGCTCAAGGCCCTCAAAGCGCACGTTGCTGGTGATGTGTGAGGCACAAACTGCGACCATGGCAGGGGCTTGGCTGCTTGATGATGGTGGCATAGAACCTGCGCAGCATGGATTTCCCAATGAACGGAATCGAAACATGCACACAAATTTCTCAGCAACTTGGACACACGGCTGCTGCACAGAAGTGTTGAAACGCAAATACATATTGGTGCCATATGCCTACTGTGCCGCATGCTGCAGGACGCCACCATGGCTGTACCAATGTAGTAGCTTGCAAACCAGTAACCATGTTGCACCAAGCAGTGCTCAACAAGCAGTCACTACATTACCACTGCTTGCCTGGCTGTCAGATGCGCTGCTAGATACCGCCAATAGCTCAGCTACAGTGTTGCACACACCTATGAGCTCATCAAGCAGCTTCTGTACGTCGTCCACCTGTGCAGGCTCAGCCACGCTCAGCGCACGCTGGCAGGCAGATACGGCTGTGGCTGTCTTGCCCTGGCGGCTGAGCATGTGAGCCATGCGCTTCCAGGACTTGAAGTTCCTGCAGTAACACATGAAGGAATGAATGACTGAGCTACGCGTAAATGAAGGGTGGAGGTGTGTGTGACGATGAGGGATACCCGGTATCGCATGGCATGCGCCTCCCCACCTCTTATCATACTTTTATCATACTGCTTGAAACACACTGGCAGTGTGGCAGCCCTTCAAGAACATATAATATGATTTGTGCAAGTCATGACTTACTTTGCTCACACAGGCTGCCATGTCACTCCGTGGCACTGACATTCGGAGGGAGAATGCATCTCAATATCAGTTCCCTAAGGGTTTCCCTATGCACTGCTGTTGAACTGCACAGGGAAAGGTGTGGTTGGTGTGTGTGGGGGGGATTCCTAGCAAGTGAAATTGGCATCCCTGGAAATTGTACAAAATCCTTTTGCTTTTTGACGCCGAAAGACTGTGATAAGCACTGTTACGCTCCTCATGTTTGTCGAAGGCATGCAAAAGCACAGTATCAGGCAGTGCCTGACAAGCGCATATGCGGCAGTCAGGCAGCCAGGCTTACCTGGGGTTGTAGAAGAGCGAATTCTGTGCACAGACCAAAGAGCCTTCATTGTCGCGCAGCCTGGAGCATGCCTCAGACCTGTAACACAACGTCAAACACACTGATGTGTTGTGAGCAGCCACTGGCTGGCCGGGCCAGTTTTACTGCCTTGGAGGGCCGTATAGTTGCACCGATGTTGCAGCCAAAGCCAACGTAAAGAAACATAGCAGTCCAGTCTTGATCTATCAGATGCAAGATTTGGCAGCCTGCACAGTGCTGAGCAGCATCTGTTTCCTACGGTTTGTAATTCACTGTGCCACAGCACCCGGTTCAGTCTCACATGTTGCTGAAGAGTAATCTTGCCTCAATTCTGCAGGCCGCGGTGCCCTCGCTGCTTTTGATGTTGCCAGCGTGTTCCAGTTTTGTGTGGGGTGTGTACTGACTGGCTATCACTGCTCGACAACCGTTCAAAGTCACTTGTCTGTTGCTAGTAAGTACTGTTGCCAGCGTGTTCCAGGCCATGAACTGCACTGGTGTAGGCGTCACAGGCTGCTTTGTACCGCTGGGCAGCCATCATTTGGTTGCCACGCTGCCTCTTCTGCTGTGCTAGCTGCAGCAACGTCTCGTAGTCCTCGCTTCCGGAGTCAGACTGCTTGCCAGCAACACAACGTGACAGAGGCACAACACTGATTAGACAACCAGGATGTACGCTACAAGTATACTGAGCAAGCCGCCTTGAGGAGCATGGGCTGAGTGCTACATGCATGGTGGCGAAGCGCAGTGCTGGCACGTCAGTCAATCCAGCTGGCCGATCTACTGCTATGTTGATCAGGCAGCTGCATGTAGGCAAAGCCAGATTTACCACAGTGATCATCATTCTACCGTATGGTAGACATGCATGGTGGCATCCATGCGTGTGCGCAGCTGCAGCTGAAGTGCAGTAGTTGTAGTACAGAAACAATGCAGCATATGCCCAGCACTGCTCCTTCACTGCGCATGCATGCACATGATGGAATAAGCGTCAAATGCTCGAAGCATTAGATTAAGCATGTGTGTTGAGCGGGATGTTGAGCTCGGACCGCACGAGGCGCCTCGCTACGTGCAACGCATCACCTCGGAGTCGGAGCCCGAGTCTGTATCAACAACCAAGTGCTTCAGATGGTGAAGCTGCTTCTCAAGGTCAGGGGGAAGCCCTAGGCCCTGCAATTTCTTCAGCAGATCCTTCATGTCCTCCATGCTTTGTTGTCTGTACGCGGGCCAGCAACAGCCTGCATGCAACATACACGCGCGAATCAGCTTAGCTTACGTTATGTGCATTAAAGAGCTAGCAGACATGACATTGCTGCAAGTGGCACGGGTACACCTGCTGTTCACCGTTTGCCGTGTGTGCGGTCCCGCGCGCTCAAGTCAGTCCTCTACAACACTGCTGTACTCTAAGCAGTAGTATTGTACATATTGTGCTTACAGAAGTGAAAGTTGGTGTAATAGTGGACGATGTATCAGCCGGCGGAGTTCCCAATGCGTCACTAACGAGACCTCGTACTATCACTACGGCTACAGCCTAGCACTATATAGTTAGAGAGATAGATATATCTTCAACTAAGCGTGCAATAAATGGCATAAACTGTCAATATCGGACGCCACGTCAGCGCTGATAGTGCCTGCACAGCCCTTTGATAGTGCCCGGCCTGCGTAGTGCCTGCTCGATTGTAGCACATCAGAGGGGACTTGCAGTGCGTGCCACGTGGCGGTGGTGCATGCACCAGTTGCGCAACTGCCAATGTTCGGGCCGACCTGTGACGGTTACAAAGAGCTAACCTAGTACGTAATGTGTCAGGACCTGTTGCACCTCCAAGATACTGGTAGGTGGCACCTGCTGTACTGCTCAGTTCCCGCTCACTGACTGGTGTGCTGCGTTAGTGGCGCTAACCCTAACGGAAACGCCAGCAAATAGCTATGCTGACAGCGACACTATCAGATAGTGCTGACATATTGACCTCAGCAGCGGTCGCTGTAACATGTGCAAAGAGCAGGTATTGTTTTCAAGTACCGTTGCCAACATGACCGTCATGTTCAAGTTGAACAGTATGATACTGCGTAGCACACGTACTACCACGGTCATCATGACACGGCACCCACAATAACATGCACCACCCACACTGTGGCTACGATCGCAACTGCAAGTGTTATGATGTGCAGGCCTTCTGTCCCATGGAGGCGCTGCCACCCAACATTGGACCAAACAGTTGACCAACACGCCTTTGCGCGTGTGTGCTGCCCAGCATGTGTACATATCAAAGTGACACCTGAATGTGCTGTAGCAACACGCCACAAGATGCATCACGTGGTGCACCGAAGTATGTGCACTACAGCTGCAGCTTCCTGCTGTTTCCTGCTGCTGCTGCTGCTGCTGCTTACACCAGGCCTGAAATTTGCTGGCTTGTGCTGACTGCATCTAGTAAATTGCCAGCCAGCCAGTGGCGCTACACACAAGCCAGCCAGTGGCGCTACACACAAGACGAAGACAAAGCAGATGGTGTTACTGCACAGCGAGCGCTGCTACAACCCCAGTGGCAGCATCTTTATGCTGTGTCCAGTCATGAGGCATGAACGGAACGGCTGCGACATGCAGCGCTGCTACAACACCTAGCACGCACGGACAAACGCCAGCCTGACATATATGCATAGCCTATCTATGACGGTAGAGCGCAGGCATGCATCACCTGCAACCTGCCACTACAGGTGCACCTGAAAGGTCGCCTGCATGCCATTCATATGCCACGCACTGTGTCCACTGCCTGCCTGTGCAGCTGCAGTTTATTGCATTGCGCAGCACCTCATGTGTGCTGCATCAACACATACAGGTAACACGGCTAGATAAAAAGCCATACTCGGTTGCGTAGCACTAGCTAGCATTGCTATTGACAACCGCACCCACCCATGCGTGCATAACTGTCATGTAGCTGGCTCCATGTGTGGTGTGGCGGTGGCTGCCAGCAGCACATATGGTATGAGCGGTGAGATACCCTGGCTCCATATGTGCACTGATCTATACTGCTGCTTTCACTGCTGCTGCTGCTCTGCAGCTGTCACGTGTAGAAGTCTTCCTGCTCCCATACTTCTGTCAGCACCTCTATTACGTCCTGCAGCAAACCACGCAGCAGTACAAC
Source organism: Tetradesmus lagerheimii (assembly GCA_902809745.2). Lineage (NCBI taxonomy): Eukaryota > Viridiplantae > Chlorophyta > Chlorophyceae > Sphaeropleales > Scenedesmaceae > Tetradesmus > Tetradesmus lagerheimii. Next base: position 134,484 of record CADDIJ020001638.1, on the reverse strand, counting down.
GGCGCTTCACCACATGGACCAACACATCCCATAGCTAGGGTTGTGTTTGAGGCTACAGCTCGAGTGCAAGGCAAAGAGGCGCATAATCAGAATAATCCGATGCATGCACTGCGGATACAAAAGGCAGCGTGCAAGTGTCTAGACCAGCAGGCAACCCAAGGACGCTGCACGGCCCCGGGGGTTAGTAACTAGGTTTGACCAACACTGTTGCTGAGCTGCGGCAGGCCATATAGCAAAGAAAGACACAGGTGCGTGCAATGCTTAAAACATATAGACTGCTGCATCTGCTGCTCATTTTGTGCTGTTGCTGCCACTGCTGTGCTGATCTACAGTTCGCACCTGTAATGGAACTGGCTTGGGCAGGGGTGCAAACGACAACACCTGCTCAGGAGTGACTGCTGGCCTGCAAGAATACATGCAGAGGCGCAGACACACATTGTCTGTTTCTGTCCACACCTTGATCATGCCATGGCTGGCCAGCTGTTGCTGTTGGTAGCGCGTGCAGGAGCAGCACATGTTCGTTACTCAGCTGGTTGGCAGTACAAGGAACCTTCCTCAAGGGCATCATCATCAAACCATGCACATTGCTGCCTGCTTCCTGTCTTGTTTCCATCTGTATCAGCGACTGCATGGATATAGCTGAGTAGGGGATGGCGACTCACGAATAGGATCGTTTTCGTGAGGTGTGCTGCTGCTTGGCATCTGCGGTACGCTTTGTCCACTGCCGCCGCCGCTCTTGCCATGTCTGCAGGCCTGCAAGCCAGCCACAGACAGCATTAGCACGGTTGCATGCTGCCTTCTGTTTCTAACTTTTCGAATCACGACTTCAAGGAGTTGCAATAGCTGCCAACTCACCTTTGTTCACAAACGGCTCACTGCTGTCAGCAGCTGCTGCTTGATGCATAGCTGGTAGTGCTGCGGCTGGCGGGGTCCCAGCCGCTCTTGCGGTGCTTCCCATGCGCGAACACTAGAGAGTAGAAGCCAAGGGATCTGCTCTGATGCGGAACACAGGTGCCTATGACACGGGACGACAGCAGAGTGGCAAGGTGCTATGTCAAGCTAGTCCTGCGAGCGTTTGGCGTTAAGAATGTCTTGATTGACACTAGCATAAGCCATCAATGTCGCTTGTGGCCTACAACGGCCCCGTACTGCTATAAAGGGTTTGAACTTACAGGAGGCCAATCGACACGCCGTTGCGGCACCAATGACCATGCTGCGATCGGAAAAGAGGCACTGAAGTATGTTAGCTGATCCTCGCTTGGTTAATGAGCATGAGAAGTTTACGCAGCGAGGCGGAGAGGCCAACACCCTGTATGTTCAAGCACCACCTCAGCAGCCAGTGTTTGATGTGCCTGTATGTTCAAGCACCAACATACATAAATTCGACCACCTTCCAAATCACTTGGTAAGTGAGTCTGGCAGTGGCTGAAATGATGCCGAGCTGCATCACACTGATATCAGTTCCAAGGAGCAACCTAGGACAAGCAACTCCAAAACACCCACAGCGCTGCTAGCACCACAACTGCACAAACAACCAGCACGCCAAGGTCAACAGACAAACGATAGGTTGCAGGTGCGATGTCGGTGCACTGAGCGAGTGCCGCTGACAACAAGATGAAGGTGGTTTGATTCATGGATGACCCACGGGTAACCTCACCCTTGGTGTCCTTCGTCGTGCAAAGGCTGCAACAGAAGTGCCATGCAAAAAACACTGAGATTTGGTGAACTCATGGCAGCCACAAGCCAGACCTATATATCCACTGTGCTTGATTTCAAGCCGCAGAAACAAAAGCAGGCTTGACGTCTTTCTTGTCACTAACGCCTCTTGCATGCCAGCCTTCCTGCGGACCAACACTAGATGAAGCTGGCACCGCTAACGGCAAGCGACATAAGCATGTCCAGTTGCTGCTGTATGTGACGTAGCTACAAAATGTGCCATCTGTGGTCACAACCTGACTACAGCCCAAACAGCTCAAGTACCAACCTCAAAAAGTGAATAGTCAAAATCGCCTGAGCCACATGCCAATAGAATGCACGAGCAAGGCAGCCGCCCAATCGAAAACCTCCCAAGCGGCTGTTTCACCACAAACACCATATCTGCAGCCCTTCAAAGTTCGCTGCTGCAAACAGAGGCTGCCTCGCATGCAACATGCAGCACACTCTCATCTGCTGCTTGAACACAGCTGCTCCGGTCTGACAATTCACTCCCCAACAAAACTCCACACATGCCTGCACATTGAGCGGCGCTACCTCTTTCTTCCGCTGGAGTGGGCGCAGGGTTGATGGCGTTGAAGCTATGGCTTGAATGGGTAGTATGATGATGATGGCATGCCTCCACAGCTGCTGCTCAAGCCGCCAGCGCCTGCACGTGGTCGTTCAGCCTGTCCCCAAACGCCGCACGTGAAAACGTCCCCACAACGTGCTTGCGCGCTGCTGCCCCCATCTTCGCTGCAACCTTCGCATCTAACAGCTGCGCATACGCATCTGCAAACGCGGCAGCTGTCGGCTCACACAGCTGACCTGTCCTGCCAGACAGCACGCTCTCAGTGGGGCCACCGTTATTGACAGCAATAACGGGGCGCCCGCTGGCCATTGCCTCGAGTGGCACGATGCCAAAGTGCTCATGCTGCGGGGTGTAGACAACAGCCTGGCAGGCTGATAGCAGCAGCGAGCGTTGCCTGCAGCCAGCAGCAGCAGCAGCAGCAACTGCACCGTAAGCAGAGGCAGCTGTTTGCAGCAGTGAGGTAAGCAAGCGCACACTTCAAAAGATTGGCTGCAGTGAGCAGCTGCTCATTGCTGACACGTTCGCTTGACCAGCTTTCGCTGTTGGTGCCCATTGCTCAAAAGTGCACTGCACAGCAACACCACAGCCACCACCTTGACAACATGCAGCAACCTAGATCCACAAGACAAGTCACTTTCTTTCCCGTCACACCCACATCCGCTGCGCAAGCTGCGCAAGCCGTTACCTGTCACTGAACGAGGTCAGGAACGCCACCTGCTGCTCAATGCCCAGCTTCCGCGCCAGCGCCTGCAGCTCCAGCTGCTCAGCTGCTTAAAAAGTGCACTGCCAACAAATCACAGCCACTATCAATCTGTGCACCCCGACAACATACAGCAGCCCAGACCGACAAGCCACGTCACTTTCTATCCCGTCACACCCACATTCGCTGCGCAAGCCATTACCTGTCGCTGAACGATGGCAGGAACGCCACCTGCTGCTCAATGCCCAGGTGCCGCGCCAGCGCCTGCAGCTCCCCCAGGTGCTCCCGGTTCTCAGCAAGCCGCGCATCATAACCCCCGGCCACCACCAGCTGCGCGCTGCAGCCCGGCTGCCGCTGCTGCAGCTCCTTCAGCGCAGTCAGCGCCAGCCCGATGCCCTTCTTGCGCTCAAACCTGCGCACCAAACAAGGTGATAGCAGCATGCTCGGCTTCTGGCAGTGGAAACTGACTGCGTGACACAGATGGCCAGCAATGGCGGTGCGCTGCCCGATGCCCTTCTTGCGCTCAAACCTGCGCACACAACAAGACGATATCATCATGCTCAGGTGCTAGCAGTGCAAACTGACTGCGTAAACAGACGGCAAGCAAGGGCTGTGGGCTGTCCAGTGCCCTTTTTGCGCTCAAACCTGCGTGCACACAAGTAACAACAAGAAAACAATTGCAGCATGCTCGGGTGCTGCAGCTCAGTCAGCGACGTCAGCGCCAGCCCGACGCCCTTGTTGCGCTCAAACCTGCGCACACAAGTAAGGACAAGATTGCGTTCCCAGTCCCAGCATGCTCAGCTGCTAGCAGTGAAACCTCATGAAAGACAGGAATGCCAGCCTTTTGCAAATGATTTCTACCAGCCCAGCAGGCAGCTCACTGCCCCTATCCGCACTATACATCTGCCCGGCCCAACACCCTTTTTCTGCATCCCACCTGTTAACTGACAGGAACGTCGGCCCTCTGCTGATGTGCTTCACCAGCAGCAGGCAGCTCAGTGCGCCTATGAGCACTCCACGTCTGCGCATGCACACAACCCTGCACACTGTCACTGACCCAATAGAGCAACCTATCGCTGCCCCACCACGCCGCGACACGCACCCCCAAAACAGCTGCAACCCACCAATCAACCGGTAAACACCATCAGCTCGCATAGTCTGCAACCCACCTGTTAATGGACAGGAATGTAGGCCCTTTGCTGATGTGCTCCACCAGACCAGCAGGCAGCTCACTGCGCCAGCTCTCCGCTGCTTCTTTGAGCTCCCCCTCTGCAGGAATCGCAGCAGCAGGGTACAGCACTGCCGGCTGCACCCCCTGTGCTGCAAGCCGCTTGAAGGTTTGACCAAACACGCCTGCTGTGAAGCTGCTGTTGACTAAAATGAGGTCTGCGCTGCCTGTTGCTACTTCTTCTACGTAGTCGAGTGGCATGCGGTATAGCGACTTGATGAATGAGCCTCGCTGGCTGAGCAGTAGGTCCGGAAAGTGGCAGTAGAAGAGCACACGCATGCCTGGCAGCAGCAGCTTCAGCAGAGGGACCACTGCTGCAACCTGCACAGGGCAGCAGAAGTGTCTTCAGCAGAGCGTGAGGCGTGCATGACAATGGCAAGCGGTAACACATAGGTCTAACATAGGGCTTGTGGCTTGTCATGATCAAGGTGCTACCGATGCCTTTGAATGCTGACGTGCAACTTATGTGTTGTGCAAGCTGCAGATTTGGTGCGAGCTACACCAGTGGTTGCGTTGTGTGGAAGCATCACGTTGATATGTGTTGTAATGGCAGCTGATGACCTGCCCGAACCCACTGCTGTTTACTAGTGGCTGCCGCTCCCTGCTACAAATAAGAGCGCTACCAGCAACTGCATCAATGGCTGCATTCAGCATAAGAACACAAAACACCGTGGGCTACAACACAACGCGCCACTGCAGCTGCGTCATCTCCTGCTTTATAACATAACAACATAACAACAAACGACAGAGTCCCAGGCCAGGCCCCACCTGATCTACGATGACAACATCATAGTCTGGTATATTGCCGCTCCAAACGCGCATGGCCAGGTATATGGCTGCCAGTGCGCAGCGCACCACCGCGCACAGCGCATACAGCCGCCCCAGCACATGCCGTGGGAACCAGCCACCAGACACTAGGACTGCAAAGTCACCGCTGCGCGTTTCGTCAAAGCAGCGGTTCTCATCGTAGTACGCGGTGTACATGTCTACTGTGTGGCCAAAGCGGCTGAGCTCGACTGCCGCATCAACGACTAGCCGCTCTGCGCCACCTAGGCCCAGGTCCGGATGCAGAAAAGCCACACGTCGCCGCGTCATGGCTGCTGCTGCTGCTGCTGCCTGCTGCTTGCTGCTTGCGCAAGGCGAGACGCTGTTGCCTGCTGTCCTGCTAGGGTTGCTGCCAGTGTCAGCAGCCCTGCTGCTGCAATGGGGCAGGTGCTTGCTCCTAGCAACGGCTCGCCAAAAAACTACTGAGCTGAAAGTGCTGATGAGATTTCTGTAAAGGCTAGTCCAGCTTTTGGGGTTGACCACAGCTGATCAACTGCTGCTGCTGCTGTGCCAGCAGTGACAGAAATTTATGTGCAAAAGCGGCACCACACTCGCTGCCGCCTTGATAAATGTTTGTTATAGTGATGAAGTGTACACAGAGCTTTCGGTTCAAGCAATCAGGCACCGGTGTACAGCAAACGGAGCACAAAGTTGCCAAGCAGGGGACGACAGCACCCTGAGACACTACGAACTGTCATAACCAGCAGGAATACCATCGACTATGGAGCCCACATTGTAGGCAGCACCTACGGGACTACAACTGGCCGGGAGCTGTAACGTCCCTCTGACATGTATCACAACAACTGCCTGCAGGACCGATAAGCTGTCAAAACTTTCGATCTGTAGCTTGTGCATATCCTTATGTCATTGAGTGTGGTAACAAGCTGCTGAACAACAGAGTACAGCACCAGAGGAGCTGTGCAGAGCATGCAGCAAACTCTTTAGGCTGCTTAAACGAGTTTGATCGTATGATACTGATTGTGAAACTCTCATAGTAACGGCGTATACGATGTCCAGCAAGCATAGGCGCGACAGGGAGGGTGGCAGCAGCAGGCACGGCTCTGCTTACGGCAGGGATAGCAGGGACAGGTGCGTGGCCAAGTTGCATGCGATATGTTCGCCCCACTAGGCTGCTGCTGCATGTCCATACTTACGGAAGGCAGTCTCGCTAGTGCATGTTCTAGCTACAGACTGGCATGCCATCTTGCTGCTGCTGCTTTGCTGCTGCTCCACTGCTGCTGCTTGTGCTACTTCATCCTGCAAGCAGGGACAGCAGAGACCCTTCCTGGCAACGAGATGGCAGAGACAGCAGACCAGGATCCAGCCATCCAACGCCGCCAAAGGCAAGCAGGGGAGGTGCAGCAGTAGGCGCCAGAGCCCCTGTGCTAGGCGGCAGGTGCGTTCCAGGCAGATGAGCTCTGTAGCAAATGACAAAGGCGCTTACGTTTCTTGTCTGGAATGAGCTGCTTCTACAACTGTTTTGTATCGCTGGCGAGAGCAATACACCAAGACCATGTGCAATTTTCAGCAGCACCTGCACAAGGGTGCCCAAGCAGATGTGTATGTGCCAGACTGCGTGATAGTATAGATGCTCTCTGCATGAGGGCGCCAGCGTGACACGACATCATGCTGCTGACCACCACATCCACCTTGCACGTTACACACTTTCAAGCGGTGCACTAGACCCTGCAGTGGCCACACTCTCAAGCTCATGCACATCTGCTGTTGTTGTCTGCGCACTGCCTCTGCTGCTCTTCAGTGCCATCAGCAACGCCATCCTGGAAGCAGCAAAGCGGCGCGCACAGGAGCAGCAGGCAGCACAAGCACTGGATGAGCCAGAGCCTGGGGAGGCTGATGCTGCTGGGGGCCCCAGGAAACGACCCAAGCACGAGCCGATAGTATGGCGTTCACCGTCGCAACAGCATGATGCAGCAGCTGGCGACAAGTGAGTGTTTGCGATGCTGCTGTGCAGCACTGCAACCAGTATGTCGTTGAACTGTTCACGCTGCTGGCAGGGATATATCAGGTGCTGCATTGGTACAGGGTACAGCAGTTGCAAACAGTATGCTGCTGTGCAGCACTGCAACTAGTATATCGTCAAACCGTCTACACTGCTAGCTGGGATATGTCAGATGCTGCATGGGGACAGGGTGCAGCAGTTGCAAGCAGTCTACGGAGGTTAGCCCTGCGGAGCTGCGTGCTTGCAGATGTTGGGAGATCTGTGCTGCTGCATATGTACAGGACACATCGCATGCTGTCTGGTGCGGCTGCTGCGTGTTGTAACATGTATTGCTGTTCACCTCTGCAGTGCTGTCGTTCTGCTGTACTGCCGCAGGCCTTCTGCGCAGCAAGAGAGCTTGCAGGAAAGGCTGGCTCGTGAGGCAGCAGAGTTCAGGCAGCAGCAGCACCACGCCTCACCAGCAGCAGCAGCAGACGGCACCGGCGCAAAGCAGCAGCAGCACGGGAGACACCGCCACCACCACCACAGCAGAGGCAGGTCACCTAGCAGCTCAGGGGAAGAAGGAGAAGAGGGCCGCGGCTCGCCAAAACAACAAGCAAGAGGGGGAGGCAGGCTGCGCGACCGCAGCAGGAGCAGCAGCAGCAGCCGCAGCCGCAGCAGAAGTAGGAGCAGCGAAGGTGGCCGGCCGCAGCAGCAGAAGGTGGGGGGACGCTGGCAGGTAGATGAGGAAGAGGAGCAGCAGCAGCAGCAGCAGCAGAAGCCTGGCAAGAGCCGGTGGTTTGATGAGGAGGAAGAGGAAGGTCAGGCTCCTGCTGCTGCTGCTGCTGGTGATCTGGAGGAGGGGGAGGCACCTTCTGCTGCTATTGATGAGGAGCTGGAGGCTCTCAACAGGTGGGTATTTTGTTGCGTTGTATGGCCTTTGTTAAGCAGCGTTCTATGGCCTTTGTGAAGCAGCGGTTGCAGCTCGCATATGACAAGCAGGTTGTGCTATTGATGAGGAGCTGGAGGCACTCAACAGGTGTGCTCTTCATCCATGGCTTGGGCTTGTATCACTTCTTCCGTCTCAACACTGTTGCCATGCTGTCGGTTGGGGATCGCATACGCTGGAGCAGTTGTGCTGCTCACTGACATGCCAAAACAACAAACCTGTTAATGTCCGCGGCTGCTCTTGTTAGGCAAGCATCCTAGCTCCCAGCAGCTCAGTTACTTCAGGCCTGTGTACCAGCAGTTGTATTCTGCTGTTGGTTCTTGACCTTGCTATGCTGCTGCTGCGTGTAGGCGTGAGCATGCAGAGCTTGAAGCTGGTGGTACCAAGCAACCAACCTGACCCTTGCAACTTCTGTACTTCAGGTCTGCTCTGCGTTCAATATGTAATGCTACTAATTTCTCCACACAATATGCTGCTGCTCTTGCTACCCCTGCTGCTGCATGCAGGCGTGAGCGCGCGGAGCTTGTACCCGCAGTTGTAATCTGCTGCTAGCTCTTGCTGCTGCTCTTACTCTGCTGCTGCTGCTGCTGCTGCGTGCAGGCGTGAGCGTGCGGAGCTTATACCAGCATTTGTAGTCTGCTGCTGGTTCTTGCTACTGAAACCACTATGCTGCTGCTGCATGCAGGCGTGAGCGTGCGGAGCTTGAAGCTGGCACTGCCAGCGACGATGACAGCAACCCGCTGGCTGCCGGCGACACTGCGCAGCTGAGCAGCAGCAGCGACGACGATGATGAGGATGAGGCAGCCTTCCAGAAGAACCTGCTGGAGGAGAGCAGGCGCGTGGAGGAGTATGAACGCCTTAACAGGATTTCAGGTGAGGGTTCGTTTTCAACATAAACACGCGTAAGCAGGTGGTAAGTGTGTGCTGCAATCAGCGGAGGTTGGTGGGATGGGCTCAGGCAACAGGATCTCAGCTGAGGGCACGTGCAGTGGGGGTTGCGGCAGCTTGGAAGCGGCAGGGTATGGTTGCAGCGGCATGTACAGCCAGCAGTGGTAGCATGCAAGAGTGTGAGCAACTAGCAGGGTCTCAGGTGTGCTAAGTTGGGGTTGAGCAGGCGCGTGGAGGAGTATGAACGCCACTGCAGGATCTCAGGTGAGGGTGTGTATACGAACACGCGTATGCAGGTGGTGAGGGTGTGCTGCAACAAGTCTAGGTGGTTGGTGGGAGTATGAACGCCTCAACAGGATCTCAGGTAAGGGCAAGTGCAGTGGGGGTGGGGGCAGCTTGTAGCCCCTCCCTCCCTGTCCCTGGGTTGACAGCAGATGACAGCCAGGTTGCGTGCAGCAGCAGCAACAAGTTGGCTGCAGCTATGTGAGCTTGGCAACTCCCTATGGCAACTTCAACATGCGATCATAGTGCGCCTGAAACCCGTGTGTTGACTGCTGTATGCAATCATGTTCTGATTGCAGAGGGCACGTTTAATGTGGTGCACCGCGCGCGCTGCAAGGCGACGGGGGCCATCTACGCGCTGAAGAAGCTGAAGCTGAACACGTTCAACACCCTGCCGCTGCCTCGTTGATGCACGTTCTCATGTGCTTCCTGTCAGCCACACTGTCTGTAACATGCGTTTGTGTGCTGTTTGCATGCCCCACCGCTGTTATGTTGTGCTACCCGCGTCTGCAGAGGGCACGTTAAGTGTGGTGCACCGTGCGCGCTGCAAGGCGACCAAGGCCATCTACGCACTGAAGAAGCTGAAGCTGACACCGCTCAACATCCTTATGCTGCCTCGTTGATGCGCTGTTTCATGTTCTTCTTCAGGCACGTGTCTGTAGCATACATTTGTGGGCTGTTTGCATGCCCACCGCTGCCGCATCACCCTGCCTTATGGTCCTGTTGTGCTGCCATTGTGCTGCCTGCGCGTCTGCAGAGGGCACGTTTGGTGTGGTGCACCGTGCGCGCTGCAAGGCCACTGGGGCCATCTACGCGCTCAAGAAGCTGAAGCTGGAGCAGTGCCCTGACGGCTTCCCGCAGACCAGCGTGCGCGAGATGAACGTGCTGCTCAGCCTCAACCACCCCAAGATCGTCAACGTGGCGGAGGTAAGGATGGTCATGCTTTGATTTAATTGCTGGAGCAGGAGCTGATGTGCGCTTAGCCTCAATAGCCCAAACATTGCCTACAGGTTGAGGTACAATGGTGAGATCTGTGTTGCATCCATTGTTGAGCGGGTGGAGTTGATGTGCAGGCAGTAGGATTGCTTGGCCTCCTCCTGTGCTATGCCGCTCTGCCTCACAGTGTGCGGGCCTCTGTTCACCTTTTGCTGTTTCATTCAGCTTCAATGCCTCCTCCTGTGCTATGCAGGTGGTGATTGGCAGCCGTGACGCAGTGTACATGGTGATGGAGTTTGTGGAGCATGACCTCAAGTACGTGCTGGAGCTGCAGTCGTCAAAGAAGACGCAGCCCTTCAGCATTGGACAGGTGAGGCGCCGGTTGGTTTCGAGCCACTGTCTGTCTGAACGCCCACAAACTGAACCTGTTACATTGTTCCCTCTTTTACCCCCTTCGTATATGGGACGTATAGGACAGGCGAGGCGCAGACCAGCAGCAATCTCTTGACAGACCGCAGACCAGCAGCAATACTCTTGACAGACCGCAGACCACAGTGCCAGCAGCATTACTCTTGACAGACCGCAGACCAGCAGCACTACCCTTGACACGCAGGTGTTGTTCAGCCAGTGCATGACTCCAGCGATCTGTGCAACCCAGCCTCAACTGGCAAATTTATGTCTGCAAGATGTGCTCCACCACTTTGACGGCAGTTCTCCTACCGAATCGCGTTGGTGCGCGCTCAAACGTGCCGCATAAACCCCTTCACCTGCTTCGTACTGCTTATCTGGCGCACCCACGATGCACCAACTGAACGTGTATGATCTCGCCAGACCGCCTCATGTTGTGCTGCATTGTTTCGGCGGTGCAGGTCAAGTGCCTGATGCAGCAGCTGCTGGAGGGCGTGCAGTTCCTGCATGCATGTGGTATTCTGTGCTGCTTCTGGCTATCTCCTTTGCAACCTCCCCGCTGCAGGTCAAGTGCCTGATGCAGCAGCTGCTGGAGGGCGTGCACTGCCTACATACATGTGGCGCAGCTCCCGCCTCCAGCGGCGCGTCTGCAGCTAGCGTCATTCTGTGCTGCTGCTTCTGACTATGTCCTTTGCAACCTGCACCGTGCAGGTCAAGTGCCTGATGCAGCAGCTGCTGAAGGTTGCAATAACTGACTGTGTTCGACCCTTATCATCTCATGTTGTGCTGTATTGTCACCTTCGTTGCAGGTCAAGTGCCTGATGCAGCAGCTGCTGGAGGGTGTGCAGTACCTGCACGAGCACTGGGTCATCCACAGGGACCTCAAGACCAGCAACCTGCTCTACAGCAACAAGGGAGAGCTGAAGATCTGCGACTTTGGGCTGGCGCGGCAGTACGGCAGCCCACTGCGGCCCTTCACACCCATGGTGAGTGGAAGCAGTGTGAAGCTTTGAGAGCCTGAAACATTGGACATGGACCTGCTACCTGCGCCAATGCTGTTTGCGACTTTGGGCTGGCACGGCAGTACGGCAGCCCACTGCAGCCCTTCACACCCATGGTGAGTGGGATTGTATAGTTGCCTAGAAATCTGTGAACATTGGACAGTTACCAGTTGCCTCTACAGCCGCTTAGGTGAATGGAAATGTGAACCTGCTGTGCTGCTTAAACATTGGACGTCGATCCGCTGGCTGTGCAATGCTGTGTGCTGTCTGCAGTGCATGCAGTTGCGCTCCGGCAAGTACACAATCTTGTTGACACCACCAAGTCGCGCTCTGTCCCAGCATCACACTCAACCTACAATGACAATTTCCCAATCTTCATGCTGTGTGCTGTGTAGGTGGTCACGCTGTGGTACCGCGCAATCGAGCGCCTGCTGGGTGACCCGCTGTACAACTCAACGTACAATGGCAATCTCCCGTTGTCATGCTGTGTGCTGTGTGCAGGTGGTTACACTGTGGTACCGCGCCATCGAGCGCCTGCTCGGCGACCCGCTCTACAGCACTGCGCTTGACATGTGGAGCGTCGGCTGCATCATGGGCGAGCTCATCCTCGGAGAGCCGATGTTTCAAGGCCGCGGCGAGATCGACCAGATCAAACGCATCTTTGCGCTGCTCGGCACACCCACGCAGGAGGACTGGCCGGGCTGGGACAGCTTGCCGGACTCGAAGAACCTGCAGTGGAAGCCGCAGGAGAGCCAGCTTCGCAAGAAGTTTCCGGTGATGGTGTTTGGAGGCTCGCAGCCGATTTTGAATGACACCGGGTTTGATCTGTTGAGTCGGATGCTGGAGATGAACCCGGCGAAGAGGATAACTGCGGCAGAGGCGCTGCAGCATCCCTGGTTTACAGAGGCGCCGCGAGCTGTGAATGCTGCACTGATGCCGAGCTATCCGCAGCGGCACCAGGGCAAGGAAGGGTTCAGGGACAAGCTGGGAAACCCTAGCCCGGGAGCGGTGGGGCCTGCAGGGTTTGGCATGTGAGGCTGCATGTTTACAAGTTGGCACAAGTTATGCATTTGATTTTGGCACAGTGCCTGCAGCGCAGCGCCGCGCTGCCTGCCTTCGCGATGTTGAGGCTGTCCAATGTTTGCATATTGGCGTACAAGTTGACATGTGCCGCGCAATGCGGGCCGTGGCTTTCGTAGCTGTAACTGCACCAATCGTACTTTGAGCTAAGCTGAGCATGGAAGAGAGCTGAACGGTGTGGTTTAGGGTATGGCTGAAAACGTCACGAGCCCGTCAGGCTGGACTTGATAAACCCCTTTGTATCTGCTGGAGCCATTTGAACCATGGATCATGATGCTGGCATTCATGCGTCAGCTGGCGGATCCATCCATGAACCAGCAACCAGTGTTACCCAAGTGAGCTACCCCTGGATACAGTGTCTCCCACTTGACAAACGCACACTGGGGCGCACCACAGTGGTGCAAGAGCCTCTCTACCACAGAAGTAACGAATGGAGTAACCTGTGGCGACCTTTGCCAGATGGCGTGCATCTCACATGAGACCACAGAGCCTTGCACGCCTGAGGCATTTATCACTTGACCATCACACACTGCATCACCAAGCAGTCATCAGTGTCGTGGCTTGCCAGCGCAACACTTCTGGCCCAGTAGCCAGATGCTTACCACAACTTGTGCTAGCGGCTAGCACCGCAGCCCCACCAGAGTTCCTGCGTTGGAGTTTGATGCTCCCTGCTGCTGATATTGCTGCTGAAACAGCTTGTCAGCCGTTGATTGGAGCTGCTGCACTCGAAGTAATCACTGCCGCCGCCACTGGTCCAGCATCATGAGTATCTTGTCGTGCGGCACGCCGTGCGTGTTGCGTGCAGCGTACACTGCTGCAGCAGCTTCCGTGAACTCCCCCACCACCTCCTCACGCACCCGGTAGCCGCGCTGCCACGCAGCTGTCACATACTTTTCAAACTGCCATGGCTGTGACAGGCGGCCGAATCAAGCAGGACATGCGCAGCAGGCACAGAGCAGCAACACATGAGAGGAGCGGTTCTTGACAGACAGCAGCGGCAGATTGCTAGTGGATTAGAACACGGGTGTTGGGGATGGCATGCAGAAGCAGGAGCTTGACATGCTGCCTGCCATAACTGACCAGCTATCTGGAAGTAGTGGCCTGTCTAGTCAGCTGCTCCTGCAAGCATCTTTTAAGTGTATGTGCCAGGCAACTGTCGAAAGTTCGCAGGTGCCCAGCAACAGTATTCATCAACGCACAAGGTGAAGTTCCCACCTGCAGGTTTGTGTTGTCCAAAATGACAGTGCTCACACCAGCTGTCAACGACGCACAGAACGCGTCATAGTTCCGTTGATGGTTCAAGCCCAGCAGCTCAGCATTGAAGCGATACACGCCAGCAGCATCAATGAAGTAGCTGTCTGTGGAGTGGATTGCCACTACTGCTGCTGATGCTGGCGCTGCTGCTGCAGCTGCTGCTGCGCTGTCCAGTGCTGCTGCTACTGCTGCTGACTCAGCAGCCTCAGCCAGCTGTGCTGCTCGTGTGCTTTTGCCAGCACCAGGTAATCCCCGCATGATGTGCACTACCCTGCTGCTGCTGCTGCCTGCACTACTGCTGTCTAGAGCATCAGTACCAGTAACACCTGGCACTGCACCTCCAGCAGCAGCAGCAGCAGCAGCAGCAGTGCTGCCGTCTCTAGGCAGCAACCAGCAATCCTGCTTCACCCAGCAGACAGGGCCGCTGTTTCCTGCAAGCGGCCGCAGTGATGGACCCCTGGAGTTGTTATAACTGTTATAACTGTCATAACTCCTGCCTGGGCTGCCTTGCCGGATGCCTCCCCAGCTGCCGCTGCCACCTGCGCTGTTGTAACCAGGGCTACCTGACCTGTAATTTGAACCCCGTCCCCTGCCGTTGCTGCCACTGCCCCAGCCATTGCTGCTGCTGTTGTTGCCAAACCCATTGCTGCCACGGATGCCGTATCGGCCACCTGGGCTGCCACTCTGCATGCCTCTGCCATAGCCATTGCCAGCGCTGCTGTTGCTGTAGTTGTTGCAACCGCCTGGGCTATCTTGCCGCCACTGCTGCTGCTGTTGCTGCCAGTTGCCTGCAGGAGTAGCAGGTGCCCGATTCTGCTGAGGCTGCTGCTGCTGTTGCTGGTAAGCTGGAGGTTGAGTTTGCCAGAGAGGCCTGTAGGGTGGGAACTGACCAGCAGCAGGCTGTTGCTGTTGGTTTACCACCGGCTGTGCTGCTGGCATGGATTGTGCCGCTGGTGCAGCCCATTGATGCTCCAACGGTCTGTACGGTTGGTTCTGTAAGCTGCTGTTGCTGCTTACAGCTGGTGGGCCTGTATCTGTGCTGCTGCTCCACACTGGAGCTTCGTTCGCTGCTGTAAGATCGCAGCAGTCCATCGGAGTTTCTAAGATGAATGTCAAACTGTCTTCAGTTAGCAGTTCTCGTGCACCACCAGCACGTGTGCATGGGGACAGATGAAAGGCGGGCAAGCACGGTTGAAAGTGTATCCTCACCAGGTGCGTGCAAAAGCGGTGGCCATGTGCACTAAACCGCTTCACGAGCTGAGCAGTGTAACGTCAACGACTAAGCGCGCAGCACCGCTACAGAGGACGGAACCCTTGAGTCCTGTCATGACAGCAGGTCAGGCAACCTTCCTCCTGCACTTTGCCCCCCATGGCAGCTGTCTGACTCATCCTCGCACGCCGTCGTTCCACTAACTTAATCATGAACTTCAATCCCAGCATCGTCTGGGATCCTCAGGTGCACCAACACACTGCAGTTGCACTGGCGGCACCAGGCTGCTGCTGACAGCAGCATCACCACTCAAGTTTCCGTCTGTTTCGCGCCATCTACAGGTCAAGGAGTACTTCGGGCATGCGTTTGGCGCCAAGAAGCTGCAGAGGATCTCTGAGCCGCTCTGCAGGCCGTCTTCGAAGACCTGCCTGCGTGTGAACACACTCAGCTCAAGTCCACAGGTGCTGTCATGCAATCCTGCTGCATCTCTGCCAGGGCACTGATTGACAGGATGCCACCTTCCCCGTCACACACAGTGCGTCAAACAGATGTAATATGCTGGAAGATTTGCAGAAATCATTGTTTGCAGTACATCCTGCAGGCACAGGACGTGATTTGCCACCTGTTTACTTACTGGCAACACCTTGTTCACATCTGCTTGCTGCAGGCTGTTGTGCAGCAGCTGCGGCAGCTGTTTCCTGATGTGCAGCCCTACATACACCCAGCAGTCAGCAGTGCCGTCATTGTGCCTGGCAAGGGGCCCCTGCAGCCAGACTACCAGCAGTGCGGTGCGTACATGGATGGGCAATGTGATACTGCTGTCATCTACAGCTGTAGTTGCACGTGTAGATGCCACAAGCATGAACCACATGTAGTCCTGGTGGTACACACCCACACACAAACAAACACACATGGCACTTGAGCTGCACTACTGCGCCAGCAAGCAGCCTGCTTAGCCCGCTAGTAGCGTTTCCAGAGAAATTCGTGCTCACTGCTTAGCAGGCTAGTTGGGACCGTCAAATTGTAAAGCGGCGCTGCTGCTGCTGCTGCTGCTTCCACCTCTGCGCTGTTGGCATAATCGCTGCTGCAGATGGTCGTGAGGTGGTGGTCAACCGCCTTGCTGGCGAGGCAGTGCTGAAGGGCGCGAATGTCTTCTCACCGGGGCTGCTGGCAGCCAGCCCAGGCCTAGCTGCGGGTGACACAGTCGCAGTGACAGTGGCACTGGAGAAGCGGCCAGGGTGAGCGAAAGCTACAAAGTCATCGTCTCCGTCACCCTGGGAATGTTGTTTGGTTCTGCCTTAGTGCCAGCCTCACTGCACAGCTGCCATCTCCCGTGCTCCTTCATGTCTCTTTGCTGATTTTCTTATTGTGCTTTGCAGTGGCTGGGCGGGTGTCAACAGAGGAGCCAGCCTCACTGCAGTCGTCGTCTTGTGTCTTGTTCACCGTTGCCTTGCAGCGGCTGGGCGGGTGTCAACAGAGGAGCCACTCTCACAGCAGAGCTGCAGTCGCAGCTGCCTGGCAGTCGTCATCTTGTGTCTTGTTCACTGTTGCCTTGCAGCGGCTGGGCGGGTGTCAACAGAGGAGCCAGCCTCACTGCAGTCGTCATCTTGTGTCTTGTTCACCGTTGCCTTGCAGCGGCTGGGCGGGTGTCAACAGAGGAGCCAGCCTCAATGCGGTCGTCATCTTGTGTCTTGTTCACCGTTGCCTTGCAGTGGCTGGGCGGGTGTCAACAGAGGAGCCAGCCTCACTGCAGAGCTGCAGTTGCAGCTGCCTGGCAGTCGTCATCTTGTGTCTTGTTCACTGTTGCCTTGCAGCGGCTGGGCGGGTGTCAACAGAGGAGCCAGCCTCACTGCAGTCGTCATCTTGTGTCTTGTTCACCGTTGCCTTGCAGCGGCTGGGCGGGTGTCAACAGAGGAGCCAGCCTCAATGCAGTCGTCATCTTGTGTCTTGTTCACTGTTGCCTTGCAGTGGCTGGGCGGGTGTCAACAGAGGAGCCAGCCTCACTGCAGAGCTGCAGTCGCAGCTGCCTGGCAGGCTGCAGCTGGCTGTTGGAGTTGGACGTGTTACTGAGGGCCGGCGGGGCCTGTTCAGGCAGCAGCAGGGGCTAGCGGTGGAGATGGTGTCACGGGTGTATGACATCCCTGCTTGCAACGGTGGGTACTGACAGTACGCCTGGTGCTGGGGTGGGGGGCAGAAGCAGCTCAGGTGCATGCATGGCCGTGAGGTTTGGCCATGGGACATGCTTGCCAGTGGCAGGGATGACTGTAAGTGCGCCGCACCAGCACAACAGCAATGGTTAGGACTGAGCCAATGTATGCTGTTCCAGCAGGCTGCTTCGAAACGCGCAGCAGATGTGACGGCTCTTAGTATGCTGCGCAAAGTGCTTCCCATGCTGCTAGCAATCGTCACTGCATATATGGCGCTGCTGCTGTGTGTTGCAGGCATCTTGCGGGGTCAGGTGATGCTGCAGGCGCTGCCGTGCATTGTTGCTGCTCAGGTGCTGGACCCAGCTCCCGGCAGCCGAGTGCTGGACATGTGCGCAGCACCAGGCGGTGAGTGCTGCTGCAATCAGTGCAATGCAGTGCAGTGCAGTGCTACCAGCGTTGCTCTCAGCTTGATCTGGTGTAGTGACACCACCAGCATGCCCAACTATCAAAATTCGTGCAGTATTGCAGTAGTGCAGCTAGCTGTGCTCAGCTTGATCTGTGTGTTGACAACACCAGCAGCATGCCGTTCCCGGCAGGTTCCCCTTAAGTTGAATTACACACCGAAAACATGCTATGTTGTGTTTGGGTGCTGCATGTGTCTGCTTGCAGGCAAGACAAGTATGCTGGCTCAGATCATGGGTAACAGTGGAACAGTAGTAGCACTAGACAGGACGCAGCCAAAGGTGCAGCAAGTGCAGTCACTAGCTGCGGATTGGGGAACTGACTGCATCACAGCGATGGTAGCTGATGCAACTCAGTTGTATCAGCAACAGCATCAGGCGCAGCCGCAACAACAGTTGGACATACAGCCTTTGCAAGTCAGCAGCAGAAGCGGCAGCAGCAGCAGCAGCTTCAGCAGGTTGCAGGGCACCAGTAGTAGCAGCAGCAGGAGCAGCAGCAGTAGTAATCTGGACAGCAGCTTAGACAGCAGTTTGGTCAGCGAAGCAATACCAAGCAGCAACAGCAGCAGCAGCAGCAGCACGTCAAGCGCTGCCGCCAGCCTGTCCCCTGAAGTTGCTGCTGCCGTTCAAGCAGCCAGCTTTGACAGCATCCTGCTAGATGCACCCTGCTCAGCGCTGGGTCTAAGGCCTCGCCTGCTGGTGGACTGGTCACTGCCAGCTCTGCAAAAGCTTGCTGCGTATCAGCGTGCACTGCTGCACTCTGCGGTGCACTGCCTTAAGCCTGGGGGCCACCTGGTGTACTGCACCTGCACCATCAACCCAGGTGGGGGCCAGTTTCAGCCGGCTGCCAGCATGGGTGGTGCAGTGGATGCCACCGAGCCAGACCTCATATGGTACTGTATCAGCTTGCCATTTTATTTACACAGGACCTGCTGGCATCTGGCTGCCAGCATGCTTTCACACTGGCAGCCAGCGTATATGTCCATCGATTGCCAGTTTCATATCATAGACAGTGAGGCTGCCACAAAAAACCCCTATGTGTGTCACTACGCAGGTGAAAACGAGGAGAACGTGCGCTACGTGCTAGACAGGTGGCCGCAGATGCGCCTAGTGCAGCAGCCGCTGCTGCTGGGAGGTCCGGGCCTGATGGGGGCTGGCTGGCTGACAGCAGCAGAGGCACAGCTTGTGCAGCGCTTTGACCCAGTGCCAGGCAGCTGCAGCAGCGGGGAGGAAGACACCATGGGATTCTTCATAGCGAAGTTTCAGAAGACGGGGCCAACACAATGAGACGGGATCCGGAGATAGGATGTAACCCCTGCAACCTGGTGTGCTAGGGTTTTGGTTTGCCTTGTGAATGCTTGGTTCTGCTACAGAAGCTGCAATCCCCAGAGCTAGTTTAACAGCAGCTTGCACGAATCAGCTGTTAGTCGAACTGGCACAATGGGAGATCGGGCAACAGTCACACGATGGCTGGGCACAGTCTCTGCAAAGCGCAAAGCCTTTGGCTTCATACGGTCGATCAATTACCCTACAGACGTTTTCTTTCATTCAAACTCGTGCGCGGATTTCAGTGAGCTGGCAGTGGGCGATGCCGTCGAGTTTTCAGTAGAGCAGCAGCCTGAAGGCAAGAAGGCAGCAGTTGCCGTTTGCAAGGCAGATCAACCAGCTCGAGACCTGTGTGGCGTGGACCCTACGCCACATGTTGGTTTGGTAGCTACGGACACTGCTTCAAGCAAGCAAAGTAGCGGCTATCTTCGGTACATGGATCAGCAGGGCTCTGTACGGCACCTCACGTTTTCCACACAAGATTTATCTGCTGGAGTTGCTGCAGTTGCCCGAGGGCAGCTAGTACAGTTTCATGTTATGACAGACCATCGAAAGCAGCAGCAGCAGCAGCAGCAGCAGCAAGTCAAGGATGCTGCTGCAGGCGGTGCTGCAGCAACCAGCAGCAAGCATGCGTTCATGCGTGCAACGCAACTGCGGCCGTTGTCGCTAGACGAAGAGGTATGAGCAGCAGACCTTAACACGATGGCCAGGATCTCGTTGCTGCAACTTTGGTGTGCGTGCACAAATGCTGGTTATCCTGGCTTCTGCACTGCCTGGACACCCCCTCCCCAGGGCATTGGCGTGGGGCAGCATCAAGAGCTGCGTAATGTCAGACAATGCAGCCACTGAGCAGTCAGCAAACATGGCTGAAGGGTTGCAAGACCACAGGGTTTGCAAACCACATTGCAGCAGATGTGGCGCTCGCAAGGCAGAATGGGTGCCCATGCCACCCACAAGTTGCTGGCCTTCTGTTGTGTGTGCGTGCATGCATGCGTGGCACACAAGATGATGATTGCCCGTGCTGCGCACAATCAATCCCGGTCATCATTTACGTATGGGTGTGTTTGCGTGTGTCCTGCTGCTTGCAGGCACAGCTGACGCCTCTGCAGCGCAAGCAGCTGCAGGTGCTGGAGGCACTGGCAGATACCTTCGACACACCGGCCAGTGAGGCAGGCACTTGAAGCAGCAGCCGCACTGCAGCAATTGTCTGCCAGTGACGAGCACCACCTGCAACGAAGACAGCACCATTGATGACAGCAGCAGGGTTGCTGTTTGTTTAGTGTATCGGCATCCACAGATGACAAGCATGCACAATCAGAAGACAGCATTGCATCACCACTTGTCTCCGCCACAAAGCCTGTTGGGCAAGCAGGAACTCCAGACCACGCGTCAGCTGCAGCAGCAGGTGCGGCCACAGCCCATGGACGCGTTTCAAAGCTGTTGGAGGTGGCTTGTGCAGGTGCGCCATTAAGCAGCTGCCAGCTCAGCACGAATTGACTGTGTTGCAGCGTCGGCTTTAGCGCTAGCTGGGCTTGCGTCGTGTACACGTGTGTCAGTTTCAAGCATCATGCACTTCGAGTGTCAATGTCAATCACTGTTGTATGTGATGAGCATGCCCAGTGCGCAGCACTGTACCTTGTTTGCATTCATGCAGTGCTGCTGTTGATGTACTACAAGCCAGTGGCTTGATGTAACATGACGATGATGACGCAGTGCTGCTGTATCCCTCAAAGTGTTGCGACAGCGGCAGCATCACCAGGGCTGACTCTGCCATGTGGTGTACTGTTTGCTGCAGGTGTGCATGGTGCCGCTCGTTCTTGGCAGCTGTGACAGCTGTGGAAGATCCCCTGTAGGTCACCCACACCAACGGCGGTATAGTGTTTAGGCCTCGGTGGTGTAGCTACTAGGCCCAACTAGTAGGTTGGATGCTGGGCTTATATGTGTGCTGATAGGATGCTGGGATTGGCCCACGCTGTGCAAATGGGACATACTGAGGGCGATCGCCATGATAGCTCATAGTGACCGACCTCAGTATGGCCCGTTTGATTGGCTGCAGCCTGGCAGCTGCTCACAGATGTGCATGCAACTTGCCGTGTCAGATGATGATGACGCGTGTCAGGCTGACAAGTGCAGCAGGCTGCGCTCAATGCCGGGCTGGCAGCCTTTAGATATATAGGACAACACAGTTGTTTTCGGCTGGCGGCCTTGGCCCACCGGGTGTGAGTAGTGTTGTTTGGGCTGTGTTTTACAGCGGCACTTCTACATGCTATTGGGGAACAAAGGGTGGTGAACAAGTTGCTAACCTCCAGTGGCAGTCAAGTTGAACCAGCGGATACGGTGGTAACATGTTACACAATGACACATGCGCCGTCTCTGAGCCAAGCATCTGCAGAGCTGAATGCGCTGTGCTGCTACAACATGCACCAGTTTAATGTGCATCGCAAGTCACAGATCTGCAATCTGGGTGGCTTCTCTATTCAATGCAACTTGCAACCTTGAAGGACACAGGCCTGCTGCAGCATATGCAGCTCTGCTGACACTGTAAAAGTAATAGCAGCACCCAAGCAGCAAGGCATGCAGTGACACCCTTCCCCTGCATGCAAGGCTGCTCAATCACGCAAGGCTGCGCACGCAAGCAAGGCTGGCCTGACCCACTGTAATGCGCCGCTGACTGTCAATGCTGAACAAGTAGATAATGGCTGTCAAGATCCAGGAGCTTCCGGGGCACCAACCCTTCTGCGCCCAGGGAGCATCAAGTAGAGGGCTGCGCATGCACGCACTTCAATATCTTGAATAATTACCTGAAGCAGAGGTAGAAAAGGCAGCGGCAGGGGGTTCATCATGGGCTGGTGCCCCAGAGAACCTGGTCCTGCCGCCCCTCTTGAAGGCCTGAGCGTTGTCCTGGCATCTTAAAACCCAGCGTCGGTAAACCATCCTGTGGCAAATGTTCACTGTATCTTGACATCTACAAACCAAAAAAAGCATAGCAGCAAAAACAACTACAAGCAGCAGCAGGCGTCAAGGAGCAACAGCAGCATGCATGCACTGCTGACTATCACTGCCTGCTCAAGCAATAGCTGTCACTAGCATGAAAGCAAGCATTACCCCCTGTGATTGTTTACCAGAGCACCGGTGCCGATCGGTGATGGCTCACGCACACACAGCATCATGCAGTACAGTAGGGCAAGGACGCCAGCTGGCGACAGCAGGTTGACTCCAGTGCTGATATTTATCGTGGGGTGGTTTCGGTTTGGATACAAAGGATAAAACGTACAGATTGCTTTTTACATAGTACATACACTGTGCCACGGCAGTCAGCTGGCAGCCAACAGAAGCACACAAACAAACAACTGGCTGACTATTAGAACAGAATGGACCTGCAACGTCAGTCAACAGCAGCAACTTGCTGGCAAGTTGCCAGCTACAGCCATTCAGCAAGCGCCACCCAACAGTGGCACACGCTATTTGTGCGCAGCAACTTGCTGTGACACAGTTGTTGCTGTGCCTCTTCACAATGCAACTGGATTGGACACGTACCGCAGCCGGGATGCTGCAACTGGCCCAACAAAGCAGCCTAAGCTACAGCCAGGATGCATCACACAAAGAATGGCAGTCATGCACAATCACCATCACGATCCACACACAACACCACTACTGTACAGCGTCAGTGCACGCAAACCAGAAGCACTCGCTACTGTGCCGGCAAGCAACACTGCAATACAACACCCAACAAAACAACCAAAACAAGAGACATGCTGGTTGCAGGGGCTTGCTGCCATGGCACGTTGCAGCAAAAGACGCATGCTGGCTGCACTGCATAACGCGCTCGCAGCAGGAGCAGCTGCCACAAGCCAATCGCTGCTGCCTGAAACTGCTGGCCAAACAGTCCACCAGCTGCAGCAATCAGTGCCGCCTTGTTGACACCGTTGCGCCAGTGGCTACTAGCCAGCTAGTAGCTGCCGCACATGCTGCGCTGGTTACCAGCTGTTCAGCTGCACACCATAGCCAGCTCCAGCTGCGGTTATTCCAGGCAAACAGAGCTGCTGCTAACACATACTCGCGCTGGCCTGCGCTGCCGCCTGCTAGTGACATGTGACGCCACCACCATCTCTAGCAGCAGTACACCCAAATTGGCTGCTGCTAGCATGAGCATGTGCTGGCCTGCGCTGTTGCCTGCTGGTTGAGCTTGACGCCGCCCGTGCCCAGCGCTGTGTTGACCAGGTCTGGCGTCTCTAGTATTTTGAGCACCAGCTCCTCAAAAGCCTGCTGCACTGCTACGTTGGTCTTGGCGCTCGTCTCAACATACCTGCGGGCAGGCACACATGTCGGTAAGTTGCCAGCCGTCAAAAGAACCATTGGACCAGATCAATGCAAATTCAGAGGGACAGCTGCGTAAGCGAGAACCTGCAAGCAACTCTCTCGGACTTGGACAGGATTGTTTGCTGAGGCAAATCAGTAGCTCGATTGCTGCAGACCGGCTGCTGCTGCTGCTGGTCCTGCAAGCTCTGCGTAGGTGCTCTCGCAATCAAGCAGCAGCTTCATATCCCACACTCCAACACAAGCAGCATTGCCACTGCCAGTGCTAAGGCCAGACTCACAAGCAGCCCATGTTGCGTGCGAAGTCGATGCCTTGCTGCTTGCTGACTTGCCGCTCCGACTCCTGCAACCACCAACGCACACAGCAAGAACCTGAGCCAAGACGCACTGCGCAGACATATATGTAGCCATAGCTGGAGTATACACAGCGCCGCCTGAAAGCAGAATGATTGCCAGCTGCTAGACATGCATACGGCTGCCTGCATACGGCAACCTGTCATCAAGGTTGAAGGCGCATGAGGTTTCCTCATCGTCACACACGCCCCCTTCCTGAACTTACGGTGTTAAGTGTGAACACACCACGCGTAGCTCATTCATTCATTCAGTCATCAAGGTGTGCATGCTTACAGGCAGCAGCCACTGCTCGCACAGGTTGCAGTTGCTTGCTGGTTGCCTTGGTGGGTGTGCGCTGCATGCGTGTCACTTCATGCCAGTAGGTGGATGTGTCCCCGCTGTGTGAAGATGCTACGGCCAAGCATGCGCTGCATGTGTGTGCAGTTGCTCGTTGGTTGTGTTGGTGTATCAAGCGGTACACCATGGCTTTGAGCTAACCCAGTTCTCGGCCAAACCTGCTAGTGGCGTGTATGCCTGCATGCGTGTCAGTTCATGTCAGTAGCTGGATGTGTCCCAGCTGCCTAAAAATGTCACAGCCAAGCATGCGCTGCATGTGGCTCTCACCAGGTCAACTTTGTTTGCCACGACCATCTTGACTGCAGCTTCCACGTTGCTGTAGATGTCCACCTCCTTCATCCATATGCTCTCCAGGTCGGTGAACGTCTCAGCACGCGTCACATCATACACTGCAGCAGCAGCAGCACGCATCGAAAAGGGCAAATATAACAGTTGTTGCTGTGTAAACCAGACAGAACAAATCACTGACAACTGGCAATGAACAAACGTTTTCAGCTGCTAGCCCACTGAGCCAACGTGCTGACGGAATTCTCGGCAGTCCAGAGACATGCCCATGTGCAGCTGTTGCAAGCATTGACGCAATCCAAACACAATCCCCTGCTTTCTCGACCCTTGCTGGATTCTTGGGTGTCAATTGGCTATACTGCGCCCTGCTGCTGCTGACGTGGCTGCTGCTCCTTCTGCTTGTAGCTGCAGCGCTGCTCACCAAAAATTATGCCTTGCGCGCCCCTGCACAGATGGCAAGCAAATCACAACACATGGCATGAAAAGTTGGCAGTGGCTTGCGAAGACAATCTGTGCACACACACTTGGCGCCAGCAGCCCAACCTAAGTGACCGCATCCAGCAAGAGCATGTGCACCGAAAGTACTACAAGCACGAAGTGGTTGATAATCCGCTGAGGTTTTGCACTGCTGCTGCATCTTACCTATAGTAGCTGCTGGTGAGCGTCCTGAAGCGCTCTTGGCCTGCGGTGTCCCTGCAGCACCAGCGGAGACACATCAGCACATACTCAACAAACAAAAGACCTGCTCTTACTGTGTTGCTGCAGCTGCTGCTGTCCTGATGGACCACAGATATTTAGATATGGGGCGAGTGTCCTGACCTTGCATACCCTGCTGCTGCCACTGCCAAGGTTACGCCTGCTGTCGATTGATGCTGCGGCTGCTGCCACCTACCAGACTGCCAGTTTGATGCGTTTGCCTTCTACATCTAGGTACTTGACTCTGAAGTCAACACCTGCACAGAGCAGCAGGCAACACACCAGAGGACAATCACAAAGCATGCAGAGCATCAATGCCTCAATGCCTGGGCAGTCCCAGCGTCCCATCAAGCAACTCATCGGCTTGAGCCAGGTGCACTTGCCACCTTGGGTGATTAAACAGTACAGAAGCATGACGCCGCATGTTGCCCTGGGGCACACTGCTGCTGCTGCTGCTGCTGGCCCACCTGCTGCACACTGAGTGCTGCTGCCATACCTATGGTTGATGTGGTGACCTCGTCAAAGCGGTCTGCTGTGAAGCGCATCAGCAAACAGCTTTTCCCAACTGCAGAGTCTCCTACCAGCAGCACCTGTGCATGCATGTCCCGAGTGGTGATGATACGTTGGGGCAGCAGCTGCTGTACAAGCTTGCAGGGCAACACTGCATGCAGCCCCACCTTGAACAGGTGATCATAGCTATCTGATGCCATTTTCGTGCTCTTTGTGTCAAGTTGAACCTGGCGCGACCCAGCGATCCTGAAGCAGTGGCAACAGTCAGCACCAACGTAGTTCAAGCTCTCGACTAGCTTGCACTTAGCTGGATGTCAGTAAATCACAACAAGACTGCAATGCTTCTGGGCGTACGCACACTTGTGCTCTTGTTCAGCGACGTCATAATGGGTGCCAGCGTGAAAGGGTTGTGTGCGAACTGTCAAGCAGAGAGACTGGTGCCAGGTTAAGCCTTAGTGGAAATTTCTTATGTTTTGTATGTGACTATAGATGATGTCGACCTTGAACATGATGTGTGCTGCACGCTGCAGTACTGCTGATGCTGCTGTGATGGGGAGTACTCACAGGACCAGTTGACCAGCATACGTGCTGTTGAATAAAGTAGAGAATAAATCACCTGACCTGGTGGCACCCACCTGTGCCTTGCTCAGAGTGTAAGCACCCCATCAGGACCTAGCAGGCCAGTGCCCGGTTGGGGCCAAACACAACCTAGCTGGCGAAGCAAATGCTACGGGTCTTTGGCCCGCCTGAAGACCGTGTGCGGGACATCTTCAATGGCGCACAAAGCAGCACCCAGGACCGCAAGGTACAGACCCTGTGCGCGTTCAGCTCACCGCCATCTGCTGATGTCACATCAAAACCTGATGCACAGGCAGCGCCTGCTTCGCACCTGACATCAGTGTTAATTGATATGTAGGCACTTGAACTTGAAAGGAAACGGGCTTATGGAGCAGAGCTGCAGGCGCAGATGCAGGAAAAGGAGCGGCAGCGGCAGCAGGAACGACAGCAGCGCTTGGGTGCACCAGGTGAGCAGCTGCTAAAGCAAGTCGTCGCCAGCTTGGGCATAGCATACCAGAGTAGGGGCGTCGTCAACCCTCTGAGATGGCAGCAGCTGCCACCTCCAGTGGATAGACAGCTTGTCATCAGCCCTGTCCACTGCTATCACCTCTGTGCAGCTTCAGCACATGAACAGCTGCCTAGAAGTCCCGCACAGTGCTTCTTAGGGGTGCCGAACGGCACCATGTGGCACCATGTAGTTACATGTCTATGTGTGCCCATGTACATGGCACTTTGCAGATGTTGTGTATACGTGCGCCCACACTGTTGTACCGCAGGTGCCCTGGGCAGTCTGCCTCTGCGTGGTGGAGCCCCCAGCAACTTTGCAGCCCTGCAGCCTGCAGGAGCTCCCAATAGCGACGCAGCAGACTGGACGCTGCTTGCAGGACAAGCAGCCCCCAATAGCATTGCTGCAGGCCCTTGCTATGGCGGCGCAGATTACGCAGCTGGCAGCTCACCCCAGCAGCAGGGCATGCCTGCAAGCTACCAGCAGCAGCAGCAACAGCCCTGGCAGGGACAAATGGGGCCACCAGCCTACTGTAACGCGGCTTCTGGGCAAGCAGCTTATGCAGAGCCACCACAGCAGCAGATGCTGCATGCTTTAGCAGCATGGCCAAATGGAGCAGCAGCAGGCAGCCCTAGTGGCTGGCCGCACATGCAGCAGCAGCAGGGTTACCCTGGGTCTGGCCTAGGCGGCAGCATGGATGCAGCAATGTATGCTGCAGCAGCACGAGGCATGCAGCACCCGCAGCAGCAGCTGATGCAGCAGCAACAGCAACAGCAGCAGCCCTACATGGCCATGTCGATTGCGGCACAGCAGCAGCAAGACATGGGCAGCAGCTACATGAGCCCAGGTATGGGTGGTGGATCTGGCTATGGACCCTCACCCGCACAAATGCAGGGCTCATATGCAGCAGCAGTAGCACCGCAACCCCCACAGTCTTGGGCTGTGCAGTCTCCTGCTGTTGGCTTTCCGCCAACAGGCGGAGCGCCAGGTAGTGGTTCTGGCGCTGGTGCCAGTGCTGGCAGTAGCCCAAGCTACTGGGCAGGCAGTGCAGCAGCAGCAAGCCCTGCTTGGAGCTCAGCAGCAGCAGCAGCAGCTGGCAGCTTTCCTGCAAGCTCGGCAGCAGCAGCAACGCTAGATCAGAAGGCACAGCTCATGAAAGCCCGCAAGGATGCGTACCGAGCAGAGCTGGAGGCGCAGATACGGGATAAGGCAGCGCGCAAGGCAGCTGAGAAGTCAGCGGTAGCTGCTGAGGAGGCACGGAAAGAGGCAGAGATGGCAGGGTACAACCCCTGGGGCAGGGGAGGCGCTGGGGCACCGCTGCGTAATGCTGCTGGCAAGGTAGGTGCATGAAATGGCCAGCAAATGCTGTGCAGTGCAAAAGCAAGAAGGCAATGTGCTGAGGCAGCGCTTGCAGGACATGCACTGAAAGACGGAGTGATCTTGGGTGAGAGCTTGGGGTACTTTCTGTCCTGATTTGTGTGCTGCCAGCTGCTGTGGAGGGTGCTTTCACCAGGTTGCAACTCTTCTGTTGTCTGCGGTTGCAGGCGATAACAGATCTGCGTGGCGGCGTCCGCGCAGAGCAGCAGTACCAGGAGCAGGCGCAGCCGCATGTGCAGCAGCAGCACCAGCAGCACCAGCAGCAGTACCACCAGCAGCAGCAGATGCCGCAACAGTTCTCCAGCTATGATGCTGGTGGTCCAGGTGCTGGCGGTAGCCCTACAGCAGGCGGTGCAGCAGGGTATGCCGGGGGCTGGGGGGCTGACGATGACCCAATGCCGATGCAGAATGGATACGGACAGCAGCAACAGCAACAACAGTACCACCAGCAGCAGCAGCAAATGCAGATGCAGCAAGGACAGCAGGCAGCGGCAGCAGCAGGGCCTGGGAATGGTGCTGCGACTGGGCCTCCACCGATGCTCAACTTCCGCTCTGATAAGGCCTTCATGACGGCCAATGAGATGGAGAACAGGCAGCGGGCACAGCGGGAGCTGCAGCGAGACCTGGACCAGCAGATACAGGACAAGCAGCGGAGAAAGGTGAGAGCTGCAGGTCATGCAGCGTATGCGAGGGAAGGGTTATCAGGCGTCTCTGCTGTGGTCTGATCAGCGCATGCCAATCGGGATGTGCACATGCCAGGGGGTGCTCGAGCTTGGCGTTTTGAGCTACCTGGTACCAGCTGCCAACACAGCAGCTGAACTGTCTCCTGACTGCACCAGCGTCTGGAGTGTGGTCAGCCCTCACCAGCCCAGCGCATCTCCATGTTGCCATTGCATAGTCGCACTTGATTCAACAAGTGCACAGCTAGGTCACATCATGACCGTTTGCCGCGCTATCCGTCGGTGCAAAGCGGCGTCTATTCCAAGGTGTGCTTGACTTCCATGTCGCTCCCGGGCTCCTGGTGCTTGCGTTGCTGCTGCCCTGCAGGAGCTTCAGCAGCGGCAAGCACAGATGAGATTTGCTTGTTACTACCTGTTGACAATGCCTGCTGCTGCTGCTGCTCCTGCTGCTGCCAATGTTGCCAATGCTGCTGCTTCTTGGGCTGATGTGTGCACACAGGAGCTTGAGCAGCGGCAAGCAGAGGAGGAGGCCCGGCAAGAAGAGGCACGCCTGCCAGCAGAGCAGGCGCGGCTGACAGCTGCGTTTGAAAGTGAGCAGCAGAAGGAAAAGGCCAAGGGCAGCGGCATGGGCGCAGAAGTGGAGGGCCAGGTCGCGGGGGCGTGGAATGCTGCAAAGCAGGCTACTGTGCAGGAGCGGCGCAAGTCCATGGATGACCGCAGGAGGTCACAGGGTGAGAGTGCTGTTACAGCTCCAGCTGCAGCTGCAGAGTGGCAGTGTTCTGAAAGGCAAGTGTGGGTTGACAGGCACTGAGCGGTGCATAAAATGTTGCCTGGTGCAAAGCAGGCCGAGCATGCAGGGTAGCAAGCCAGCATCTCACTGTTTACTTTGTGCAGCTGACCGAAGCCTGCATGTATAA
This sequence comes from Tetradesmus lagerheimii, assembly GCA_902809745.2. Lineage (NCBI taxonomy): Eukaryota > Viridiplantae > Chlorophyta > Chlorophyceae > Sphaeropleales > Scenedesmaceae > Tetradesmus > Tetradesmus lagerheimii. The sequence continues at coordinate 105,031 of CADDIJ020001638.1, read as the reverse complement.
AGTTTGCATCAAATTATGGCTTCGCAAACTGCTTGCAGTCCAAATGCCATATGATGAGCCCCCGAGCAACTTCCAGCAGCAGCAGCAGCAGCAGCGCCAGCTTGGCACACAAAGCAGCAGCGTGCGCGACAACAGCAGCAGCCGCAGCCAGCAGCCAGAGCAGCAGCAGGAGCACAAGCAGCAGGAGCAGCAGCAGCGGCAGGCGCTCATGCTTGAGGCGCTGCGACTGGAGGATGACAGGATGCGGCAGATGGCTGCGCAGGAGGTGGAGAGGTGCGTGTGTGGGCAAGCTGCAGCCCCACTTCATGCTGTTGGTGCTGTGTGTGGCCTGCGAAGCAGGTGCCAACGTGCCTGCAGCTGGCAACACCACCGCAGGTTTTTATGGAAGGGGGGCCTGCCTGCTCTTTGGGCGCCTTTCAAGTGTCTGACAATAACTGCTGTCATAGTGATTGTCTCTGGTATTGCTGCTGCTGCTTCATTACTTATCTATGTACATGCTGCAACACTGCTATTTGTGCATGCTGCCTTTTCTGCTGCAGGCTGCGTGCAGACATGGAGGCCCAGGCTGCTGCTCTGCGCAACGTGGTGGAGCGGCAAGGAGGGGAGGTGGCAGCACTGCGGGCAGCAGCGGCAGCAGCAGAGGCGCAGAGCACAGCAGCAAAGGTGGAGCTCGCACAGGTGCGCGGTGGTGACTGTTTGGCTGCACGGGCTGTGCTGGACGTGTACTGCGAGCAGTGCATACAGCCACTGCTTGGCTGGTATCCAGAGAGTGCTGATGGCATGCCCTTGATTGCGTATGAACTCGTGTTTACATGCAGTGCATACAAGAGCCAGCAGCTGCATCACAAATGTGTCATGTTGCTCTGCAATCTGTGCAACGGCAGCACGTATTGCTCTGCACATGCTGTAGCTGTAGCCCAACCCTATAAGCCTCCCATTGGCTCCTATTCAGGGTACCCACTCCTGGTGGAGTGCAGCAGTTGATGTAGTAAACGCAATGTAATCAGCCTCCACGTTCATGCCGCAGGTGCGTAAGGAGTTCATGCGCAAGAGCCAGGAGCTGCCACATGAGACGCTCAGCACCATCCTTGCTGACTATGGTAACGGCCCAGTCTCAGCCATCGCAGCAGCATACCACCCAGCACCCATTCGCCGCATTGACCTGGAGTTACCGCCGTCAGCAGCAGCTGTGCGGCGCTCAATACAGCAGCAGGCAGGGCTCGGTGGGACAGCTGGCGGTTACGGGTATAGTCCACAGTATGGAGGTTCTGGTGCGGTGGATGGGTTAGCCAGTGGGGGGTCAGCAGTTGAGGTGCTGGAGAGTATGTTGCAGCAGGGCAGACAACCGCCAACAGGTAGCTTCGCGCAGCAGAGTTATGCGGCACAAAATGCGGCGCATATGCGTCAGGCTGGTGCTGGGGGAGATCCTGCAAGTGCTGGGGGCTTTGGTGGTAGTGGAGGACGGGCAGCGTCACTGCCTAATGCTGCAGCAGCAGCAGCAGCTGCTGCAGCTGCAGCTGCAGGTGGTCCCAGTTGGCTTGCTGGCAGTGGCGTGCGTGCTTCTACCAACGTACGGAGCTCTATGTTGGTGTCTGAAAGCACTTTCATATTCCCAACAGGCATCAAGGCAGCTGCAGGGGCAGCTGATGGTGCTATTGGGTTTGATGCAGGACTGGAAGCAGCAGCAGATTTTGAGGCAGGAGATGCAGGTCACCACAGTGGGGGTGGACTTGTGGGCATGGGTGGCAGTGCCTGGGGCTTGTATCAGCAGCAGCAGCAGCCACGGCTGGTGCAGCGGAACACCTACTCGGCACCAGGCAGCAGCAGCGCAGGACGTGCAGGTGAGCTGCAAGCCTGAGTACAGTGCAGTCCTGCACCTACCACTCCTGTGAAGTTGTTTCCAGATATGGCCGCTTTCATGCAGCAGCGTCCTGCTTTGGTAGCTGCCTTTGTGCACTGTTGCTATCTGATGCGGTTTCAACCAGATACCGATCCTGAGTCTCTGTTGTCTTCTCAGTCGATTGCTTAGGTGATCGAGGATGTTGATGAGTTCTTCTCGGTAGTTTCTTCTCTTTCTGAGAATGTTGTTGATGGCGATGATGATGATGATGATGTTGATGTTTTCTTCGAGTGTCCCTCCCCTATGAGCCTCTCGTTGGCTCCTAATGGGGTTCCCACTCCTTGTTGGGTGGAGTATGTAATGTAATGTATGTAATGTTTCACGCCCTGCAGCTGATGCTGCTGAGCTGCGCAACAGCTGCATAAAGCATCGCTACATCATGCCCTGCCACCTTGACAATGTGTCCTGCACGTGACATCACTAGTTATGCAACAGTACTGTAAGTATACCACTCATAACTTGTTGCTTGTTGTCTTGCCATGCAGCGCTGGCCCAAGGGCTGCAGCAGGGCTCTTCTGCAGCTGGCCATGGCCGTCGTGGTGGGCTGATGACGCCTGGTGGCAGCGACCTGAGTGCAGTGGCCAGCCGCAACGCAGACAAGCTGCAGCTGCTGAGCAGCATGCCGCCCCCTGGCGACCCTGAGGCCCTGGATGAATTCCTGGCCAAGTTTGTGTGCAAGACAAGCCAGGTGGGTGGCCGTAGGCCTTGTCTTGTTGACTCTTAGTCTGTATGCCGGACGCAAGTTGACTCACTAGGCTAACTTGTGGCAACATGGTGCACATACAAGCCCGTCTTGTCTGCGTGGTGTGCCGCCCCCTGGCGACCCTGAGGCTCACGACGAGTTCTGTGCAAGTTTGTGTACAAGACCAACCAAGTGCTGAATCCGTACATGACCTCTGCCTGCTGGAAGACGGGGTGGGCAACGGGGGCGCGCTGCCATGACATGCGTAATGAGATGTCCTGTTTGTTGGGTGCTTTTATGGCTGTTGAACTTGATGACCATTGGAGGCTCAGAGCATGAAAAGTAAGGGTGTGATGTTACATTGTGCTGGTAACATCTGCAGAAGTGCAGCACGTGTGCAGCACGAGCCTGCTATGTGGGGCCCCACCCGGGTACCCAGTGCGCAGCTTGCGCACGCATGGCAGTTGCAACTGCTGCAACTGTGGCAGGCGCTGGTGCACCTGTGTAGTATCCCTGACCACACTTTGCACATATGCACGCCAAAACACGCCTCAGGCGGTTAGGCTAACCACCACGCAGCAACAGCCCTCACCAAACCCAACAGATGCATATCACTCCACAACGCTGGTTGAAGCATACACATTTGCACATGTGCAGCATCATGCACGCCTCGCTCACTAACGCGCTTGGCTCTAATCTATGCGCCACTCCTTTCTACTCTTTGCAGCCCAACCAGCGCACCATAGCCACACCACCAAGCAGGCTGCTGAGTGTACACGCCAGCAGCAATGGCCGCCTGCCACCGCGTCACCGGTACAGCAGCAGCGACCGCACAGCAGACGACACCGCAGCAGCAAGCAGTGCTGCAGCAGGGGCAGCTGCTGCAAACTTCTACGACAACAGCAACAGTCAAGCACAGAACATGTACTTTGGACTTGCTGATACATTGGACAAGGAGCTCAGCAAGATCAACCTTGGATCAAATGCTGCTGCTGCTGGTGGTGGTGCTGGCAGCAGCACTGCAGCAATGGCTGCGCAGCAGCGGCTGCTGGCAGTGGGCACAGCAGGTGCTGGTGCTGATGCAGCGCTGGGTGCAACTGGTGCTGGTGGTGGGACTGCTGCACATGCACAGCAGGTAGAGGCTAGTGATGTGAGCATGCTGGGCACTTCAATGTGGCTGCCATCAAATGGCCGCACCCAGCTATGAAGCAGCTGCTCACAGATGTGTGCACCATGGCTGATATGATCATGTATGTCTCAAACATCGAACATCAGGCGTAAAGTCAATGGCTGGTTTTTGAGACGATTGATGGTGCATGTATGGTGTGCTACTTGCAAAAGCAATCATTGATGGTCACGTGAGTGTGGCGCATGCTGCAATATGCATGCGCATCAACAGCACAGCATGCTGTGCAAGGACAATGTAACACTTGAACGGTCATGCCATGTGCAATGGTACAACAGCTTTCATGCTGCGACCCCTCTACCATGCCACGCCCTCGGTACACAGGCAACCATAACCATCACAGTACTCACCACCAGCACAGTACAAACTCTGCACACTCGTCGCAACTCACTGCTCTGGTATTGGCTGATGTAGTACACACTCGCACTCACACGCTGGCACAAAGCAACGCGCAGCTGCTGTCTCAGCTGCTGTTCAGCACCCTGCGCTCCAGGATCAGTGTGACTGGTCCATCCTTGGGCTCTCCTTTCCGCAGTGCACCCCTGATGTTGGCCCAGGTTTGCTTGTCAGCACCATACACAACCTGCACACATTGGTGCGAAACATGCCAGTATAAGAACAACACTGGAGCGCCTGGACTGCAAAGCATAGCGCAGCAAGTAGACGGTGGAGGCTTGACTCATGCACAGCCAATACGAGCCGGAGGTCTTGGGCAAGGTGCAGTACCAAACGCTGTATAATCCAAGTAAGGATCGATTGTTCTGTGTGCTAATGCTGCATGCTGTGGCAGTAGCATGTGCTGACTCACCACATGGCGCTGAGGTGGCACTGCTCCAAACAGGGCGCGTGTCGGGTACACAAAGTTGGTGCATGTCACACCCCGCAGCACATCACCTGCGTGCAGAACCACAGAGCTTGTAAGGAGCCGATGAGCTGCATGGAAACGCATTTAGTGGCATGGGAAGAAGGCATCAAGTTGACACAGTGGTCACTGGCAGCTGCAACAGGCCAGGACATCAACTAAACAGTTGTGGAGCAGCAGTGCAACCTTCTAGCCGGAGCGTCAACTAAACAAATGTAGAGCAGAAACGTAACCTTCTAACAAGTTGAGCGATGTTGGTACACACCGTCCTTGACCGACTCCTTGTCCAAGCTGCGGTTGAGTCCTGCCACCTTGCGCCGCTGCTCTGCAGCTGAGCCCTCCACCACGCCAGCCACCACAGCCTGCTTCTTGCCTGCGTGACAGCAACACAGCACAGCACAGCATGGTCAGCACAGCCCAGCGCAGCCCAGCGCAGCACAGCACAACACAGCACAGCGCAGCACGGTCAGCACAGTGCAGTACATCACAGAGCTGATGTCGGCATCGGCCACCTTTTGCTGTCAGCAACACAATCACAAGGCCATCGGCTTCCTGCCCACCAGTTGCTGATGGAGTGCCTGGCAAGCTTGTGCAGGGTATGCTCAAGGAGAGGCAGGCAGCAGTTGGGGCAGCTGGCCTTCTGAGCAGAGATGGCAGCACCACCCTACGCAGTGCGCAGGAGCAGCTGGACAGATTCCAGGAGCACTTCCAGGAGGTCTTCAGCAGCGATAGCGTATCTGCTGAGCAGGAGCAGCTCATGGAGCAGCTCATAGCAGGTGTGGAGGCCTCCCTGAATGCTAGAGGCAGCAACAGCAGCAGTGAAGCTGATGTGACTACCAGCAAAGCGGCACCAATTTCCAACAGCAGCAACGCTAGCAGCAGTAATGGAGATGTCCCAACAGCAGCAGCAGCCCCGCCGTCTCTTGAGGAGGTGGCAGAGGCAATTGCAGCTCTTAGGAGTGGTGCAGCAGGTGGTGTTGATTGCATCACTGCGCCCTTGCTTAAAGCTGGGCCGATGATGGCACAGTGGCTGCATAGAGTGATTTGTGCAGTGTGGGTATCTGGCAAGGCCCCAGTTGATTGCAAGCGTGCTTGACTTGTGCCGCTCTACAAGGGCAAGGGTAGTGCTAAGTTGACAGGCAACCATAGACCAATCAGCCTACTTAGTATACCTGGCAAGGTTTATGCATTGCTGCTGCTCAGCAGGGTGAATGCTCCGATAGAGTCGCAGCTGCTGGATTGTCAGAGTGCTTTTAGAAAGAACAGAGGTCTGTCTGATGCTGCCTTCACCTTGCGAATGCTTATGTCTAAGTGTCGCGAGTACAAGCAGCCGCTGTACATGGCATTTGTTGACCTGACAAAAGCATATGACTCCATACCAAGGCATGCACTTTGGTGTGTGCTGCGTGCATATGGAGTCCATGACAAACTAGTGCAGTTGCTCACCGATCTGCACACAGGCACTCAGGCAGCGATCAAGTTGGCGGGTAGAGTAGGACAGTGGTTTGACATCAGCACTGGGGTGCGGCAGGGATGCGTCATCGCTCCCTTGCTGTTCAACGTGTTCTTTAATTGTGCAGTTAGGCAGGCACAGGCGGCTATGCCAGAGGATTGTGGTGCGCAGCTGTCTTACCATGCAAGTGGTGAGCTGTTCCAACGGTCAGCTGGTGGTGCTTCCTGTTTGTTCACCATCTCCACATTGCTGTATGCAGATGATATGGTGCTCATGAGTTGCTGTCAGGAAGAGCTTGAATGCATGCTCAGGACGGTGGATGACATTTGCAACAAAATGGGCATGCGGATCAATGCCAGCAAAACAGAGTCATTAGCTCTGACACCATCTGCTGACGGCTCGATGCTGCAAGGTGTGCAGCTGTCAGGATGGGTGGCAAACTATGTGCTTAGCTTCAAGTACCTGGGTGGTATTGTGGATACAACTGCAACTTGTGATGCAGAAGTGAATGCCCGCATAAGCAAGGCTAAAGGCAGGTTTGCTCAGATGCAAATACTTTGGGAAATGAAGAACATGTCTGTGAGTGTGAAGATGCGTTGCTATAATGCGTATGTGTTGCCTGTTCTCATGTTTGCCAGTGAGTCGTGGGCATTGACTAAGCGGCAGACGGAACGCCTGGAGTGTGTACATTCTAGCTGTCTGCGGCAGCTGTTGCACGTGCGGTTTTCTGATAGACACCGTTTGGTGGATAATAATCAATCAATCCTTGTAAGCCATACCGTACCTTGTAAGCCATACCGTACTTTGTAAGCCATACCGTACCTTGTAAGCCATACCGTACCTTGTAAGCCATACCATATGCCGAAAGGTATGGCTTACAAGGATTGATTGACCGTTTGGTGGATATCAGGAAGCAGTGTGGCACAGTCAGCCTTGCAGAAAACCTTACGGCGGCTCGCCTGAGGTGGCTGGGGCATGTTGTACGCATGGATGAGGGCAGGATACCCCAAGTTGCTTTGTTTTCGTCATTGCACGGAGTCACAAAGCGGCCTGGGGGTCGGCCCCCAATGCGTTGGCAGAACTGTGTACACAGCGATGTACAGCGGCTAGAACTCCCTCATAAGATGGATGAGTTGCGTGGCTATTGTCTTATGAGGGGCGCTTGGCGGTCTATGATCTACAGGGTCACACACCCTGACACTGTGGGGGCTCCCCTGCAGCGTTCCCGTGCCCCTTCTCACTACAGGCAGCAGCAGTCACTCATGAGACAGCAGCGCCTGCAGCAGATGTATCCGGTTACTAGTGTGGTGTCTCACGAAGGTCATGTCACTGAGAGCTTCACATGTGACCTTGGTTTGCATGAGGGCGATGTTATTTCCCCCACACTGTACCTGTACTTCATTGATGATCTGCTGCATGAGGTGCATGCAAAGCACCCTGGCATCACCCTTATGGGCCCTTGTGACGAACCTGCTGGTCAGGTTGTGGCAGGCATGCAGGCTGATGACTTTGTTGCTGTGTGCGGATCTCTGGCTGAGGTTCAGGCTGTGGCTGCAACAGTTTATGAATACAGTTGTAAGTGGCGGTTCAAGCTGAATAGCTTGAAGTCTGCTGTCATGCATGTCTCACCAGCTAGACAGCCCAGCCAGTTGGCTGACTCTGGCATTGTTTGGAACGGTGTGCCTGTGCCTGTTGTATCAGAGTACTGCTACCTTGGCCTGTGGTTCAACAATGCCTGCAACTGGAATACGCACTTTGAGAAGATGTTGGCAAAAGTGCATCGTGTGAAGGGTGGGCTCATGCCAGTCTGGAAGAACCGGCTCATCAGCGTGGAAGTAAAGCGTATCATTCTGCTTACATGCGTTCGCCCGATTGTTGAATATGGCAGCGAGGTCTGGTTTCCGTCAACTGCAAGGCAACTGCAACAGATTGACAAAGTGCAGACTGACATCATCAATTGCTCAATGCGTTGTGGCAAGGAGCGCCCTTGCACTTCACTTGTTCTGGCTGAATGGGGTGTGAAGCCATTGCACATGTGGCTTCATCAGAGGGCGATGGAGTATTACTTTAGGGTTCAGCGTATGCAGAACTGTCGGTTGCCACATCAGGTGTTTTCAGCTGAGTGGAAGCGCCCTAGTGGTGCTATTGCGGTGACACCTTGGCATAAGTATGTGCAGAGTTTGCTTTGCAAGTATGGTGTGGATGTTGAGGCGGCGGCTGATCGAGCTAATGCGTGCAAGAATCACATCAACCGTCAGGTCAGGAAGCTGCATGCAGACACAATTGTTTGTGAATCACTGCAGCACTCTACTTTGAGCCGTTACATCACGCATGTGCACCCTACACCATCATCATCATCATGTTACCCATTAAGCCATAGCATCAACGCCATCGGCCCCGCGCCCCTCAGGAGCGGAAGAAAGAGGGAGCACTGCTCCATTGTGTTTGCAAATATTACGCACATCCCAAGCTTGGACAAGATATGCACCCTACACATGCTGATGCCATGCGTTTTAAAAGGGCTAGGCCCTTTTTGTGTTCTGGTGCGCCAACGCGTGGTATTGAGTTGCTGATGCGTGTTCGAATGGGCTGTCTTTGTGTGCATGAGCGTACCAGTCGTTATGGTGGCAGCAGAGCTGATTCTAACACAGCATGTCCCGCTTGTGGTCAGGGTGTTGAGTCTTTGTCACATCTGATGTTTGATTGTCCCTCTACTTCTGCTCAGAGGGATACTATGCTTGATGAAATTCGGTCTGTTTTGCGTGATGTTGCTGGCGGCGCTGAAAAATTGCGCAATGTGTTGACGTTGACTGATGCATCCACCAAGTTGTTGCGTTTTGTTTCTGATGATATTTGGGGTAGTAGGGGGGTGTGCCGAGTGATATCTAGGAGCATTGCTGAGTATCTTGTCCAAGCTTGGGATGTGCGTAATATTTGCAAACACAATGGAGCAGTGCTCCCTCTTTCTTCCGCTCCTGAGGGGCGCGGGGCCGATGGCGTTGATGCTATGGCTTAATGGGTAAGATGATGATGATGGTTACTAGTGAGCGCTTATGATTGCTGGTGTGGGTTGGCAGTGCCCCTGTGGGAGGATCCATCCCACACGGGAGTGCACTGACGCTGTGGTCCAGCTCAGGGCCATCAGTGATCAGGGTTTAGGGCGACCATTGAATGAGAGACCGTGCCGGGCGAGTGCTTGTGCGTTGATGGTTTTGGCCGTATCTGGCCCTAGCTTGTGGGTTTGCACCTACCGGTTAAGAATCACTAAAAAGGTGGTTTGGGAGTGGCTCCCTTCTTGGGTTCCTCTCTTGCTAGAAAAACGTGTAATTGATTGATTGATTGCCTGGCAAAGCAACTATCTCAACAAACCTTGGCAGATGCTGCAGAAAGTATTCCAGGTTTCTTAGCACGCAGTGAGCAATGCAACTCCTGCCAGCGATGTGCTGTGATAACACTACAGGCGTCGCCGCTCTTTCCGCATCAGCAGACGTCAACATGCTGACAAACGGACATGCACGAGCAGTAGCTGTTGCATGACTAGATTGCTGCGCTTCTGCTGCAGCGTGCCGGGACCATAATGCAATAGATAGGGAAAACATGCGTCAGGAGAACAGCCTCACGTTTATCGTACTCAAACACCACCCCCATGGGGCGCGGGAGCGTGACTGTAACAAACTCGCTGGGCTGCGGCAGCAGACGGTTGAACACAAACGTCCTGCAATCACACCCACGGAAGCAGCAGATGGAGCACAGGGATGTCAGCAGGCAGGTGGTTGCACAGACAGCTACTACGAAACCATAGCGTTGCGGCAAAGCTGCAGTCGGAGGATGCTGTGATGCCACTGACCGCATTGTCCAGCAGGCTGCCGTTGCCTTGTCACAGCAGCTGTGACAGCCGGCGTGATGCATCATGAAACGTGACAGTACCGTCACAGAAGCAACCATGATGGTTCAAGTGCAACATACTCACCCATCTTGGAGGTATGTCTGGTGTGACTAGTGTCTCAATTTGAAAATGCACAATACACTGCAGCAACCACATAGCCTAGCAGCTGCACACTGCTCATCTCAGCTGCACGTTGTGCTGTCCGAATCAAGATGCAACTGCCGCACCTAGTTTCCCGTGCGGCGATTGGCCCCACGTCAATGCGCAGCCGCTCCCCTTCATAGTCGCTGGGCACCGGCCATGGCGTGTAGCTGATGGCCCTGAATGCCAGGTTGCCAAACTTGTCACGCTCAGGCACTGCAGCAGCACCAGCAGCAGCAGCAGCAGCAGCAGGAACAGCACACCTGCGGTGACCACCTTGCATCACAGCCCCGCTTGGGTCACATGCCCGGCTGGCTGTGTTATCGCTGCGTGCGCAAAGCCCCATTTTACTGCGGATCCTGTTCAGCTGTGCCAGCCTGTTGCCTCATTCGGCTGCTGTCACAGCAGGGCGTGTAGCTCTGCATCACGTGGTGCTTTATCGGCGCATGTGGTATGCTGAACAAGCAGCCAGTAGCAACATAGCATGCTCTGCACATGCCCTGCACAGGCTGCAGTGAATTCAACTGCCTACACAGCGGTTTGCAGGCAAGTAGGTTCACCTGTTCCCTCTTCCGGTGTGTGGAATAAGAAGCCAGTGGCTTCATCTTCAAAGACTTGGCCACTTTCCTTGAGCTCCTGGGGAGGTGGCCGCAGCAGGTATGCTACTGCTGCTGCAGCTGCTGCTAGCGGCACTGCCAGAGCCAGCAGAAAGGTACGGTCTGCATTGGCCTGACACTCCTGCGGTGGGGGGAATTCAGACCGCAATGAGGCCAACTAAGCAAGCAGCATGTGCTGTACTGTCAACAAGATGTAGCGCTGAATGCTAGTAGAGTGTCGGCTTGCTACAATCAGCTGTTGGGCAAAAGATTAGGCAACATCTCTTTCGTTTGGGCAAGGATATTCAACAGGCAGCTGATGTTTGTGCCTGGTGAGACCCTTGTGGAGTGCTGTCCTTTGTCACTGCTACACTAGCTCAGTGCGCACCGCACCTGAGTGAAGCACATGGGTGGTACCACCAGCAGGTCAAGAGGCAGAGCACGCGGAACCACGCACTGGCGATGCTGCTGCATCTGCTGCCTGTGGTGCTGCTGCTGGTGCCACTGCTGCTGCTGGTGCTGCTGGTTCAGCTTGCCACCGGATCGGCACGAGGTACTATGTGGAACAGTCGCATTGGGTAAAGGTGATTGGCCATCCAAACGTCGCAAGCAACCACGATGCGCGCCCATAGTCTGCATGGTGCGTACGTTGAAGGTGTGTGGCAGAAATCAAAGCAGCTTCCGGATCGCCGTTAAGCTGCGGGTGATCAGACGCATTCGAGATTATTGCTGCGTATTTGCTTCACGGACACAAGCACTGACAACGCATACACTGGGGTTTTGACAGGCACAGGGTGCATGACCTTTCCGCATTTGTGACCCCTGCACTGGTTACCCCCACTCAATATCCTTCAGAGCTGGCAAACTGCTGTAACCAATGTTTTTGCGTATTGAGGTGCGACGATGTTCACTCTCACAGGCCGCTGTATCCTGGCAGTACTGTACTGCTGCTTGTGCTGACATGTGATTGTACATGGTTTGCTGTTGGTGGGTGGCGTCAACACCAATGTGCCAACCAGTTATCAACCCAATGGGCATTGACGAGTGTTACCTTCATTTGATTATCACTGCCAAGACCCCTTCACATGCCTCCACCATAAACTGTGCCGCACACCTTCCAGATTTGTGGCACACATTTCTTAGAGTAAAGGCTCCTTCTTACGATCAAAAGAACACAATCACCAGAATTAGTATGACACACTTATACGTCACGCACCATATGAATGCGTACTCACTGAGAAACGAAATACCAAAGCACGCATAACCATACGCATACAATCACTCAATCACCACACATACACATGTCCAGCACTGCCCCACAACACACAGCTAAACACGCACCACACAGGGTCCTCTGAACTGCTGCAAGTGTTCAGCAACACATACCTGAAACAGAAACCAGGTGCAGCTGGCCGCAAACACAGACACTAGCACGCTGATGACTGTGATGACCCCTATACGCCATCCTGGTAACGCCCCGCTTACAAAATGCTGCTGCTTCCGCAACTGCCGGCCCTCTTGTCCGCATCTGCCCTACCCGGCAGCTCAGCAGGTTGAACCTGCTGCACCTTACTGTCACACTCCACCCGCTGCTTGCCAGAGCAAAGCAACATGTACAGTTGCTGCCCGCAAGCAACTGGCTGCTGCTGTTGCCAGCCTACAGTGCGCCAGCTGGGTCTGTTGCCAGCTGTGCTGGTGCGGGCTCTGGTGCTGCGCCTGTTGCGCCTGCTGCTGCGGGTGGGGCCACCTTCATGAAGGGGTTGATGCCCTGCTGCATGCCCATGCCCATGGCGTAGGGCGGCATCATCATGCCCTGCTGCGCCATCATCATCACCGCAGGATCCTGCAAGCAGGCGGCACACACGACTGACTGTCTTCCAGCAGTGCATACTCTGCCGGATTGTGGTCTAGCATGTCGACAGGAGGGGCGCATCCCTGCAGTCCATCACCCGCTGAGGCATGCACTGCTGCATGAGCTGCTCCTGCCCTTACTCGGCTAAAGCCTCTAGCTGGACATGTGGGTCCTTTCAAGCAGCATGGTCCAACAGTGAGCTGCAATCCACAGCTCTGGGATCAACCCTTACATCAACGCCTTCATGGCATGGGCCACCCAAACCCCTTGCACCCGCCGCTTCCCTGCCGCACCTGCATGCCAACCGCGTAGGGGTTGAGCAGCATGTCGCCCTGCATCTTTGCGTACGGGTTGATAGGGCGCACAGGTGTCAGCCCCAGCTCCTGCGTGACTGCGCCCTGGAAGATGACTAGCGCGAAGAAGAACAGGATGAACATCACGAAGCACAGGTATGTGAACCCGATGGTGCCCAGGTAGGTGCCCATCTTGACGCTGGTCCAGCTGTCAGGCAGCTTCATCTGCAACGGCACAGAGCATGCAGGCAGCCACATAGTGTTGATGGAAGTGGCCTTCAAGAAGGCATTTGAGAATGTGTACAAGCGCATGTGTATTCCCAAACATCTTGCAGGACAGTGCAGCACCAAAGTCATGTCCATACTTGAATCCATTACCAGGATATGGCGCTCCGAGTGCCATTAGTAGCACTGCACGCTGCAGCGTCCGGCTGCAGTTTGCTCCTCACAGATACTTTGCACGCATTCACTGCTGCTTGCTTTCTTGGCTCCGCATCTGCTGCGTGTGCAGCACCTGCACTACCCTGTAAGATTATACTAATCAGTGCTGTGATATCTAGGAGCATTGCTGAGTATCTTGTCCAAGCTTGGGATGTGCGTAATATTTGCAAACACAATGGAGCAGTGCTCCCTCTTTCTTCCGCTCCTGAGGGGCGCGGGGCCGATGGCGTTGATGCTATGGCTTAATGGGTAACATGATGATGATGACTAATCAGTGCTGCAACCCTGCTGTTGCTGTCCTGCAAGGAATGCCTTACCAAAACACACCATACCCATCATATGTATACTTTGCACGACCAGCAACTGCTCCCAGGTGATGCGCTGGCTGCTGGTAAGGTCTACCCCCTAGCTCTCCCGCTGCTACCGTAGCAGGGCCTGCTGCCTCTTTCCTGCAAGCATGTCCCCCCACCTGCAGCTGCTCCCTGACCACATCCTTGAAGCCATCCAGCACCAGGCCACACAGCAGGCAGAAGAAGGCCAGCGTAAAGCAGAAGGCGCACACGAAGCCATAGCCAAGACCTGCAGCATGGTAAGCATCGGCAGCAGCATTAGCGATGTTGACGTCAACTCAGCAGCTTGGGCCTTGCAGCTGTCCCGCTGCTTGATTTGCAGTACTGAACAACAACTGCTGAGCACCACGTTGACATGGTGCGTGCGTGTCGCAGATACGCGCCCAAAGCGTTGACAGGAATGTGGTCATGTCTCATTACCGCTGTTGGGAGAGTGAAGGACACTGGCTGATGTGGCTGGCTCACCTGGACCTGCTTTGCTGACGGTCTTCTTGACAAGGATGGCACCTGGAAGTAGATGACAGATGCAAGAACAGTGTTTTTGATGATAGGGGTTGTGACAGCATCACTTGCAAGTGTGTCAAGTACATCGCTGATTTGTCACCATCCAGCAACGCCCCGCGGCAGGGACCAATTGGTCTTGCAAGTGGCTGTGCCAGGCTGGCTGCTGTCGTCACTGAGGTACTGCATGTGTTCCGGCCCCATGCGACGGCATGCTGCTGCTACTGCTGCAACGCAGCTGCTGGATGCTACAGTTGCTGTGTCAAGCCTCTCGCAAGTGCACTTCTTTGCCAGAACTCACAGCTTGCAATGTTGAACAGCAGCACTAACAGGCCTCCCAGCAAGCTCGCTGCCACAGGTGCCCTGAATATCTCATTGCTAATCTCGATGTTCAACAGCTGCATGCAACATATGTAAGAGGATTCAGCGTTGGTGATGCACTTGACATCCTCAGCAGTACGTCCTCATTGCACTTCTGATGATGCAAGCAGCACTTGGCTCACTGCACCTACCTTGTAGCTCTTGACGAGGTTTGCACAGGTGGCGAACGACAAGATGTAAAATATACTTGTGATAAGGAAATTTGTGGTCCAACAGACCCACAAAACAGTCCTGGTGCCCTCTGAGTTACAGCTGCAAGCCATGGTGCTGTCTTGCTAGCGCTTATGTTGTCTATGTAACAAATTTCAGCGTGAAATTTGAGCAAACCTAAGAGCCCACTGCTACTACGTTGCTCGTATGTGATGTGCTGGGTCGCTCCTAACACAGCGAGTGATACACGAATGCAAACCATGCGCCTTAGGAGTCACAGAACGTCCAAATCACACAAATTTGAACATATCAGAGGCCGTGGTGACTCTGCGGCACATCAAGTGACAAGGGTTCTTGCGTGTGCTTGACTGAACAGCGATCACGCAAGCAGACGTAAAACAAGCAAACAGACACTCACAAGACCAGCCTCAAGGTGACTCAAAGTGAATTCAGCGATCTGCTGCCAGCCCAAAGGAAGAGAACGATAATGTGCTCTGCCATGGCACTACACGCGGGTGGCCTGTACTGGCCAGTAGTATTACAACCACATGCTAAGACAGCTAGTAGCAGCAATGTGTCTGCTTGTGCAGCAGTGCCACCAGCAGCAGAATCCTGCAACCCAATGGATGATCATCAGCATGGCAAACGCAATGACATACATCTGGGGTGCCTTCAAAGGTATACGGTGTGGGCTTCGACAGCACACACTAAATTTCGCTCAACCACGGCAGGTGAGCACACCCACGACAGTTTGCCTGCACATACCTGAGAGGCCAGACTAGTTCAAGAACTCTTCCAACAGGATATCCTCTCCCTCCTCATCAGCAGCTGCGGCCTCATTGCGCGCATACACAATGAAGCAATTGCTGTCCCCCTCCGTCAATCTGAACACCTCTGGCAGCACTACACTCGGGTCTGGCTTGCCACTGCTGTGCCTGCTACCCCTGTCTACAAAGGACACAAAGTGCAGCTCTCTGTTGCCAACAAAGTGCAGCGCTGGTGCAACAAACGCATCCCCTGCGCTGAGGATGCCAACGCAGCGCCGCCTGAACTCAGGTGACCATGTTGCCAGCACGACAGCTGCATACTGCTGCTGAGGGTTTCCCTGACTGTCTACTGCTAGTCCTGCTGCAGCCAGCAGCTGCTGGCTGCTGCTGCTGCTCCGATGTAGCGTGCTTGATGTGCTGCCATTACTCACGCCGTCAGCTGAACTGCTGCTGAAAGAGGTATTGCTGCTGCACATGCTGCTACTGCTTGCGCTGTGGTGCACTGCTGTTGCAGGGTGCGGCAGCAGCCAGATGGAACCCTCCTGCAGCCTCTCCTGTACGTAAGGGGAGTCTAGCGGCCAGGACTCGTACACCCAAGGCAGCCAATCCTGGGGCAGGTCCTGGGGCACCTGCAGTAAGAAGGGACACCGAGAAACGCGAACACGTCGTTCTGGCAAAGTGTGATGGAAGCTCACATGCACGTCATATGCTAACAGCAGCTGTACTGGCTCAGCCCCACTCGTCAGACAAAAGTCGTCCCAGCTGCACACCGACACAGATGTTTGTCTCAAACAGCACTGCCGCCACGTTTGCCACAGAAACCACAGCATGATCATGTGCGCTTACCAGCCGCAGCTCTGGTGTCAGCTCCATCTGCTGCTGCCTGATGGAGCGCACTGCCTGCTGCAGCTGCTGCAGGCTGCTGGCCTGCACCCAGTGCTCCTGCTGCACCCCTAGGCTGCTGCTGGCTTGAGAAAGCAGCTCCTTGGCACCTGCAGCCCAGGCAGCACAGCAGTGCAGATGCATCAGCATGCACGCAACCGTCGCATCTGGCAACACGTTCGCCAGCTGCATGCATCAACACAGATAACAGTTGAGGCGTTGCAAGCTCCTTACATACACACGCAAAAGCACGTGCTGACCTGCACTGTTGCATACCTTGTACATGGTCAACGAGGCTGGTGTAGAACTCAGGCTGCTGTGCCGCACCAGGCACAAAGCCCACAGCCTGCTCAAACGATGCCAGCGACGCATACGACGGCCACATGTCCACTGTGTGGGTGTGGCTGAAGCCAAGCTGCTCAAAGAGGCGCACTGCTGCTGGGTTTTGCGGGATGGTCGCGCTGGTGATGGCTGCAACTTCACCATGCGCACTGCTGTAGCGGCAAATCTCTGCCTGCGCAGATGATATACAGCACGGGAAAAGCAACTTCGTCACACAGTGACATGGTTAGGCTCCAGGCAGACAACTGCACTATCGTACCACCTGTGCGTGCCAGCATAGCTGTTGCTAGCATGAGCTGCCCTAGCAATGAACAAACAGTACAACTGGGTGCTGTGCTAGCCCCTGCTGCTCACCATCAGAGCACGTGCAACGCTCTTGCCCCTTGCATGCTCCGCCACTCGCAGCCCGAAAAGGAACCAGGCAGACCCACGCCTGTGGCCACACACTGCAGCAGCAGAGACACACGTTGACAGGACACGACGCACAACACTAGAACCAGTGCAAGCTCAGCTGCACCAGGCACAAAGGCCAGCAACCCAGCAAGCCAGGGCACCTGTCCTATCCAAGTTGAGTGGTCGACATGACATTTACATACACTTACTACAACATGAAGTACTGGCAGGCCAGTTGCTGCTCACCTAGGCCATGAATAGCGCCTGCTGGTTCGGACCCGTTCTGAGGCTCAGGCTGCGACACCAGCACTGTTGTCTCGCCCCGCTCAGCGAAGTGCTGAATCATCCTGGGCATGTAGTCAGTGCCATTATCTGCAATCAAGGGAACAAAGGCCAGGGTTGAGCTACGGCAGCCAAAGAACCAGAACAGCTGCTGGGTGCCAGTGCTCCGGACTCACAGACATTCTTGCACATGTCCACAACTGCTGGCTGGTCCTGATGCAGGTAAGGTCGTAGCTGCAACCCTTTGACCGTGGATGTGGTTGTTTGAACAGGTTGTGTCATTCTGACGCGCATTGAAAACGAGCACAGGCTTGAGGTTACGATAGTGGCAGTGGTGCTGCTGCTGCTACGTTTGTCCCCGCCTCTGCGAAAGCACGACCTCTGAACAGTAGAAGCATGCGCATGAGATGAAGCAAGAAAGTTGCAGAGGTATGTCAGCCTGTCAGGATAATTCGCCTTACCTCTACAACCCAGGTTTCGCGGGGTTGACACTGCCGATGCGCAGATCATGACACTGCCAATACCTCCAAAATTAAGCAGTCATCGTCTTTGGTTTCAAGATCTTCGAGAAGAACGTGACCAAGAAGCCTGCATCTCACCCACCCCGCCCATCTCTTCACAACCCAAGCCATACCAGCCAGCATGCTGCTGCAGAAGCAAACAGTATCAAACTCTCATGTCAGTACTAGCTCAAGGTGCAGCTTACTCGGCAGCTGCAGGTAGGATTGGTGCTCATGCATCTGCTACTGCTGCTACACCCCTTGGCCATGCAGTGCTCAGGAAGATGCATCTGGATGTGCACACAGGCGGCAACCATTGCACAGCAGGAGGAAGCTGGTGCGACATGCAGCACCAGAGGATGGACCAATGGGTGAAGGCAAGTGCATCAGATGCAGTGATCTGCAGGCCTCGAGCGTCAGGCCTCAACTGCAGTTGCAGTTGTGTGTGTGCAACTGTCACCTGAAGAACAGCAGCTGGCATGTCACAGAGCTTTCTGTATGCAACAAGGCCCATAGGTCCGCGATACGGCATGGCTAAAGCAGTTTGGCATGCTGCTAGCCGCTTACTGTGGGAGGCTTAGGTGTTGAGCTGGCTCAGCAGACGTATGTCACTGCTCGGCGCTCAAGTACATGCCCTGGTTAGACATGTCTTGTGTAAGCAGTGTTACATGTGTACGGTGTCACACCCACTCTACGGCCGCCTGTCCTGCATTACGTTGCCTGTCCACGCAGACATGTCGGACTTCATGAAGCAGGACATGGAGCGCTTCTCACGCCAGCAGCCAGCAGCAACAGCAGCTAAGCAAGCAGAGCAGCAGGTGAGATGGCGTGGCAGCCATTTGAGCTTCAGCATGCCATGCCTTGCAATTGGATGCTGTCTTTGTACCAGCACTTGGAACTAGTAGGATGCGATCTGTAGTGTTTCTGTCGCAGGCATGGCCTCTCGACCTGTGTGTATGAGCAGGGCAAACTTGCAGCGGGCTTGCACACTGCTGCTGTACCCTGTCGTTTGCTGCAGAAACAGCAATCTACCAGCTCTCCAGTAAAAGAGGCAATAGACAAGGTAAGGACACAGTAGCGATTGGTAGCAGAAAGTGCTATCCGATTATCCACCACCTGTTTTGCAGATGACTGCAGGTCATGCTTGAACTGGTATGAGGTCTGCAAGGGCCACACATAGTGGCATGCGCACATGGCTGGTGTGCAGCATAGCAATGGCTTCTGCAGGCAGTGAGGCGCATGTGTGTTGCTGTTTACACATGTGCAGTGCTGTACACTGCACCAATGCATCTCCAAATGCAGCAAAGACTGCTGACAATGGTAGCCCTGTTGCTGAGTCTATTGTGCCTGCTTCTCATCGCAGGTGCTCATCGCAGACTTCTTCTTTGTTCTGGCAGTGCTGGGGTGGCTGGGTGCTGGCTTAGCAGGCAAGGCAATGGGCAGCAGCGCGCTGATTGATGTTTGGATGCCGCTTTGGCCCATGGTTTTCCAGCCTGCCATCGGCATACTTATGGCTGGTGCGCTGGTATCAGGTGGCCTCAACTGGCTGGCAGAGCAGCAGCAACAAAAGTCTTAGGCGTGTTGCCATGCTGCAACAAGAGCTGCCAGGCAGTGGCTGTGGTGCAGCAATGGTGTGCAATCCCTGTACTACAAAGCACCAGAAGTGCGTGTTACGATAAGTTGTGTGTCTGGAATGCAAGATCTTCCTCTGTGTTTGTTTGTGAACGAGCAGCAGATCGCTAGGGTTTGGTCAAGGTAACGTGTTTGACTGATCCTGACGGCCTTTTGTTGGCAACACAGGGGCTAAAGTTGCCTCAAGGATGCGATGTTGACTGTGAACGGCAATAGAAGATTGCTTCACGACCTGACGTTCGCTGGGCGCGTAGCTGGCAGTAGACGAAACCGTGTCTCTTCGGCATCATCGCGATGGACAGACCGGCCTCCCGCGGTCTAGTAGCTGGTGGTGTGCAAAAGGCTCCAACCGGCCAGGGATTCATGCCAGAGAGGCCTAGCTCAGCGTCCAGACAGCCAGCAGCAGCAGGCTTCATGGCACCTGCCACACCAAGCAGCAGTGGACCCAGCATCATGGGCCCAGCAGGCATGCGTGGTGGGACAGCCCAAGGGAGTCCTCCCAGCACTGCTTACAAGCGAGTGGCAGCAGCTGGGGCACCCATGCAGCAAGCACTACAGGCCCAGGCCCGCCCGCTGACGCAGCAAGGCATGGGTGGCTCCAAACCCATGACACAGGCAGCAGGTCGCCAGGTGCTGGACAGAACATACTTCATCAATGAACTGCGCCAAAAACGGCAGCAGATCGTCAACATCACAGCGCGCATGCAGGTGAGCAGCGAAGAATACTGCACGTTTCAACGCACGCTGCAGCATTCTGCACACTGTTAATGTGAGCATCAGTCATGCCACAGTGTAGGCGATGCCAGCTGCACCCCTACAGCTGCAAGGATTGCAGCTTGGTCTTTACTTACGGGTGTTGTGCATCAGCAGCAGCGCGTGCTCCCTCTCCTCATCCCTGTAGGACTGTACTGCTGGCTGCCTTGATCCTTTGTGCGTTGCTGCAACCTGACTGCACATACGCATGGCTGTGACATGTTGACTACTGCTTGCAGGAAGAGCTGGAAGTGCTTGGACAGAAGAAGGCAGCTGCTGTCAGGGCAGAGAAGACAGCAGGCCAGCTGCGCAAGGATGTCCGCCTGCTGCAGGAAGCACTAGCAGACAACAACATCATCATAGACAAGGTGAACAGCAGGGGCATGGTGTGAGAGTAATGTGCCGCAGCTGGACTCTAACTTTGTCAGGGAGAGCAGCAGCAAACACAGCAGCATGTATACAAGCTGAGTCGCTGGCAGGCTTGCACAGGCTGCAGCTGTTAGGGCAACTGGACCACGCTGCCGTAGGTGATGCTGTGGCCCAGCAGAGTCTGCTGCATCCCCCTGCACAAGTCACTTGTGCCAAGTGACTTGAGACCTGTTTGCTGTGTATTGGTATCGCAGGCTGGCTCACACACACCGCTGCAGCACATTCATGCAGAGTACGCTGAGATCAGGGGACGCAATGAGATGCAGCAAGCACGCGTTGAGGACATCCTGTCCCAGCGGCTGGCAGTGGAGCAGCGCACAAAGCAGGTGGGAATCAGACAGCATCATGCAGCGGTGCAGTAGGGCTACTACAGCAACGGCCTGCAGCCAGGATGAGATGCCACAGCCCAGGTTTACGCCAGCACCTGTTGTGTTTGTCGTGTGGCAGCAACGAACGTTTCTGCTGCTCCTGGACGTGTGCAGCGTTTGGCTGCTCAACCTATGCAAACGTGCCTCACGTATCAATGTACGCTATGCAGGTTGATGGCCAGATAGCCACAATCCAGTCAACGCTGGACAGGCGTCTGAGCAGCATGCCGCCATCAGCACGCCAGGCATACAGCGAGCTGCTGGCAGAGCAGGCGGCACTGCTGGCAGAGGCAGGGCACTTTGAGGAGCGGCTGGCTGAGCTGCATGGAGCACTGGCAGCAGCAGAGGGAGAGCTGGGGCGCAATGCCTTCAAGCAGAGAGCTTTGGAGTTGCAGGCATGTACTTCATGTGCTGCTGTTGCACAGCTGCTGATAATGTCAACGCCGGGTGTGCGCATTCTAGGGGTAACCTAGAGCAACCTAAGTCACAGAGTTTAGCGCGTTCGCTGCAGCGCCATCGCCGGCACCACAATAGCAGTTGCGTGAGTCCCGTGCCAGAGCTCAAAAAGTTGCTTTCATGGATGCTGACAGGCATCGTTGTCATCTGCTGTTTGCCTGCAACTCCGTCCATGTGTGACCTGCAGGAGCAACTCAAGCTGCTGGCTGAGCGCAAGTATGAGCTGGCAGCAGCAGAGGAAGCAGGCAAGGCCTCACCAGAAGAGCAGCGGGAGGCGTTGATGGCACGCGTCAAGCGCGACAACGCAGCAGTTGAGCGCACCACTAGTGAGGCTAAGCAGCTGCAGGAGGAGGTGCAGCAGTTGGAAGCTGCAGTGGCGGCAGCAGCCAGTGCAGCAGCAGGAGGCGGCATGAAGAGCGGCGGTGCGCTGCTGCCGCCAGACACGGACGAGCAGGGCAGAAGGTGAGGCAGCTGTTGAGGAAGCTGACCCAGGCGTGTCTGTCGGGCATGCTGAGCACAATTCCCAACAGATGATAGCTGAGTTGCCCAGTGCGCTGCTGCTGCTGCCGGTGTTGCGACGGTATAACGCATTCGCAGTGTTTCCATTGCCGTGCTTGGCTTCATCACAGAATCCCTTGTGCATCCATACTCCTACTCTAGCAGAACTAACAGGCACGGAACTGTGCATACCGCTGCATCGCTTGTCCCTGCAGGGAGAAGTTTGAGGAGTTGAAGGCCAAGGAGAAGGAGCTGAACGCCTTCCTGGACGCCTTCCCGCAGCGCAAGGCAGCCAAGGCAGCCGAGCTGGCAGCCAAGCAGGAGGCAGTGGTGGCGGGGCTGGAGCGCATGAGCAAGCTGCAGGCGCTCACAGACGCAGCAGCGCTGCCCAGCCAGGGCCAGTTCCAGCAGATGAAGGTGCGTGCCTGTGGACGTTGATGAAGTATGTGTGAGTAGGTGTATGCAACACCTGCAGCAGCTGGGCTAGGGAGCTGCGCCTTGGCAGCAACCTGCATGCCACAATGCAAGAATTGCACTTGAAGTATATTTCCAATTAACAAACCCACTGTTGGTGATGTGCTGCTGCTGTCGTTTTGGGGTTGCAGGACGAGCTAGACTACAAGCAGCAGCAGCTGGACAGCGCAGCAGCCACAGGAGAGGCGCTGAAAACTGAGCTGGCAGCGCGCAAGGCTGAACTCGAGAAGATCGACACACTGGGCAGCAAGATAGACAGTGAGCTTGAGGCACTGCGGGGGCGGCTGACAGCCATGCAGCAGGAGCTGGCTACGTACGGTGCTGTGGATGCAGCAAAGGCAGCAAAGGAGGCAACGAGAGCGCAGCTGGAAGCTGAAATGGCGCAGCTGTCAGCCAAGCAAGATGCAATCAAGGTGGGGCTGGGGTTTATGCCTGCTCTGCAGTTGAAGCGTATGCGCTGCAGCACACTCGAGCGTTGGCAGCCGCCTGGCATACATGGGCTGGGCAGAAACATGCTGCTTCGTGCGTCCAGAAAACAAGCCTGCACTTCATGATGTGTAGTAGTGCCTACTGCAGTGTGTCTGCACGTGTCGTGCTTGCAATGCAGCTCATGCACTGCAGCGCATGAACGCCAGATGAAGCTCTTGTGCGTGTAGACCAGGACTTGATGCCTGTGTTGCATTGGGATTGCCTGCAGCATGTGGTTGTACACGTCCTTTGTGTCCCGTGCCATCTAGTGGCATGCGAAGGCGGTGCCTTGTTAAGCATTGCTGACGCCACCATTTGCGTCTCTGCCTGTTGCTGCAGGCTGAGCTATCAGACCAGTCCTGGCAGCAGCAAGCCAAGGAGGCGCAGCTCAAGGAGAACCCTGCATGGCCCGCAATAGACCGGCTGGAGCAGCAACAGCAGCAGCTGAAGCAGCAGATTGACACAGCGCAGGAGTTTATACGCGAGCACGAGGAGAAGGCAGACTACCGGCCGCTAAAGCAGCAGCTTGAGGGGTTGGTAGCTAATGTGAACAGCTGCACCATCAGCATGCTGTCAGCAGCCTAGCATGGCACATTCTGTACACTGTCGTTGCAATGTGAGTTATGTGACCATGCCAACCACACGCATTCGTCAGTGTGCACCCCTTGTGACCCTATCAGCACAGACCTTTGATTGTCATTATGGGTACAGTAAGTTCGTGCGGCAGGTTCCATGCACAGCATTGGCTTGGCTTGGTATCTCAGAGCACTTGCAGCAGTACGTTCCAGGCACTAGGGTTTCGGCTGTCAGCATGGTGATGGATCTGCAGTGCATGGGATGCGCAGACGATTTGGCTGTCGGATCTGGCTTTTCCCGTTGTTCATGTGCGGAACTCTCATCGAATCGTAGCAGTACTGGTCGCAGTGCCTGGCAGTACTCTTGTCATCCCGGGTTTGTCAGAAAAACCTACGTGTCGCCTCGAGCACCGCCTGAACATGACCTGGCCACGGACTGCGCTTGAAGTTATTCGCTTTACTACTGTGTGCTTTTAAGCCACTGTAACAGCAAGAAACTCGCACTGCACACTCGCCGGTGTACACAGCAGCGGCCGGTGCCCTGGACCAGCATATTGCTGTCCTCGAGCACGATTGTCAAACAAGAGGCCATCTGCGTGCTTTTAGTGCCCCTTATTGATACTTGTACAGCCATTGAGGCGTCCAGCTAGCTAGGTCTCCAGGGCAAGCTTACAGCCACGATTGGCGGGAGGCTTGGCGGGTTACTGTCGTGCCAACCACAGCCACAAACAAAGCAGCTGCTGAAGGTGAGTGAGTATATAAAGCACATAAGCAGCCGCTCGTGCCATGCACACAGGCAGGTAAACGGCATTCCTCAACAACACTTTGTCACCCGCCTGCTGCTCGAATGGTGCCGCAGGCTTGCTTCGTCACCATGGAGCCTGTCGATGTCAGCATTCAAGAGATGAACGATAGGATGTACCATTTGAAGCAGCAGCATTACCTGCTGATGGTATATCAGCCTGGCAGCTCATTGGTGGCAGATGCAGCACAGGCTGTAGAGGGACTGCAGCAGAGCATCGCAGCCGTGGCAGCAGATGCACAAAAACTGCTGAAATCAAAGCAGCAAGATAAAGAGACGCAGAAAGGGTGGGCTACCAGCATGCTGGCAGACCTGACAGAGCTGCCAGCCAGCGTACTGCAGCAGCTGAATGATGAGTGGCAGGACAGCCTGAAGAGCCTGGCTGCTTACCTGAGGCAGCACAGGCTGCAGAAGCAGTTCATGCCTCTGCTGCAGTGCTGCACAGATGGCAAGCAGCTGATGGATATGATATCAGCAGTGGACCGCTTCATTTACGACACAGTCCCGCAATGCCATGCGGGTCCTGCAACAACAGTATACCACGACGCCATGCAGCTGTTGTGTGAGCTGCAGCAGCTGATTAGGTGCGGCAGAGCACTGCCGGGCACATATGTGCAGCTGTGCACGATGCTGCTGGCAGCTGACACGCTAAAGCTGCCGTACATCCAGCTGCGGCACATGCGCTCACAGCTGCATGCCATTTGTGGCAAGGTGGCTGTGAACAACACGAACGCAGCAGCAGCAGCGGCAGCAGCAGCAGCGGCAGCGGCAGCAACAGCAGCAGCTGCGCCTGCGAGCACAGGTCTGTTCAGTGCAGCTGTGCTTGCAGACCTCAAGGAGAGCCTGGCAGCATCAGAGCAGTGCACCTAGCCAACGTTCAGCGCAGCACCAGCGTTCAATGCAGAGCCAGGGTTCAGCGCAGCAGCAGCAACCACAGCAGCAGCAACCACGGCTGCTGACTACATAGCTGCAGCACTGCCAGAGGACCCCTTTGAGATGGGCTGCAGTGCAGATGACTGCAGTGACGGCAGCAGCGACAGCGACACCCAGCAGTCCAGCACACCCCCAAGCAGCAGCCCAGCAAGCAGCAGCACTGACCAGGAGCTTTTAGTGCTGTGTGAGGAGCTGCCAGTGGTGCAGGGGGCCTTCAGGCAGCTGTCAGATGACGGCCCAGGCACGCCTGCAGGCGAGTCTGTGCCGGCATCATGGCAACGTCTGCGCGTCCCAGCTGCGATGAGTCTGGTGACGGCAGCAGCAGCAGCTGTGATGACATGCAGCCTGCAGCTGGTAGCAGCGACGATGTGCAGCCAGCTGCTGGCAGCCAGCAGCAGCAGCCGGGTGTGGCGCGCACGGGCCGGGTGCTGCGTGGTGTTGCTGGCTGCTTGGTGCGTCCCTTCAGGGTGCTGCTGAGAGGGCTGGGCAGGACGGCGCTGCTGTGCAGGCCGCGCTTTGGGTAGTGTGTTGGACCACATCTAAACTTGCATTCTTCTGCATGGGAGGCGTCTGTTGATCTTGTACGTTGTCACTCATGTGCTGGTGCCGAATCGAGGATTGGTGCTGCTACAGCTTGTACTGGTGCTGTGCTCTGGGCCGCATTTCACATGCGAGCAGTTTGGGTTGGACTCGCAATGCTGTGAGAAGCGGTGATGCTTTGCCATGTCATGTTATGTCATGCCGTAGCAAGTTGCGCTGCTATGGCTTGTATGGGTACTGTGCTCTGGGCTGCGTTGCAATGCGAGCTGTTTGAGTTGGAACTGCAAGCTTTTGGGAAGCGGTTATGATTGTATATGCTGTGATGCCTTGTTGCTGTTGCAATTTGCGCTGCCATGGCTTGTCATCATCATCGTTATCACCATATCACCCATTCAAGCCATAGCATCAACGCTGCCATAGCTTGTATGGGTACTGCGCAGTCGTAGTCGTTTTGCCAGCAAGGATGCCATGTGTGCAGTCGGTGGAGATGTCAGGCACAATTGCATGCGAGTTGTGCGCACAGCTCTTGCAGCAACTGCACAGCAGCCTCGGACAGATGGAAGTGGCGCCGTTGCTAGCAGCCTGCCACCTGAGCAGGCCGGGCGCGCCATGGCGGCAGTGCAAACTGGGGTGGCATGGAATGTACCCAGACTCTGCACAGAGGAGCCTGGATGAGGAGGCTGTACGGACTTGCTGTTGAAATTGTGCGCCGCTTGCTGCATTACATGCATGAACCGTCGAGCGCACACAGGTTTCCATACTGGTGAATGCTGGCACGCTGTCATTTCCATACTGGTGAATGCTGGCGTTGATGCTATGGCTTGAATGGGTGATATGATGATCATGATGACTGGTGAATCCTGGCACGCTGTTGGACAGGGTACTTGCATGATACTGTAACCAATTTGACTTTGAGGTATTCAAACCGGCTCAGTGACCGCATCGTATGCCAGCATCCGTTTACTCCTGTATGATCACAACCGACTGATGCACAACACAAGCAATGCCTTGCCCTGGCAGGTTTTGAAGCCAATGGGCTCCTTCTGGGGGCACGACAACACAGCTTGTAATGATACCGTCAATGTACACAACGCCGTGGTACTTGTAGCAATCACATCGTGACAGCACGCCATGAACCAGTGCACAGCAGCGACATAGCAGCTGCACTACGCATCCAAAAAGTAGCGCGAAGTCCCGTACATGCATGCGCAGCCTACCAGAACTAGCAGCCAGGCTGCGGCAGGTGCTGCTGCGTGTACTGCCACACCACCATGGCACCTGACACGTGCGCATTCAGCGAGCGCGTCACTCCCAGCATAGGGATCTCCACACACACGTCCAGCAGCGGCAGCAGGCTCACTGGGATGCCGTTCTGCTCATTGCCCAGCAGCAGCACACACAGCTTGGGGAAGCAGTAGCTCTGCAGAGCCACGCTGTTGGTTGCCTGCTCAACACCTGCAGCAGCAGGCAACAGAAAGCAGCAACGCCAGGTCCAGGTTTTCAAGCAGCAACACACAAGCTAACGAAGGGGGTGTGCATGTAGCCCTGCACACCTACCAAGGTCTCACTGTGCGTTTGCACAGGGCTGGCCTGCAAAGCACCAATTGCCGTGCAGCATGCCAAACTAGCAAGCAATGCAGCATGCTGCCAGCTGACAATCAGCGTCTTGGTGTGATCGCCCGCCTGGCGACGCCCCACAACAGGCAACACACATCTTGCAGCGAGCTTCATCTTGTTTTGCTGCATCAACGAGTGCTGCGTCATCATCATCAAATTACCAGATCAAGCCATAGCATCAGCGCCATCGGCCCGAGTGCTGCGTGAACCCGGAAACAGCAAATGCACCTACCAATGATGGTGTAGCCAGCGGTGCTGCTACAATAGGCAATACTAACGAATGCACTGCTTGCGCTGCGGCCGACACACTGAGTCAGCAGTTTCACCTACCAACGATGGTGTAGCCGGCCTGGCAGCGCTCCTGCAGCAAGGCAGCCACGTCAGCCACCCCCACCTCCAGCAGCCGCAGCCAAGCGAAACTAGCAAGCAAATGCCACCAGCTGACAAATATCACCTTCAAGTAATGGCCCGCCTGGCGACGCACCATAACAGGCAACACGCATCCTGCAATGAGCTTGATTGTCTTCAATTCATCAACCAGTGCTGTGCGCCGCACGGGTGACCCAGGAACAGCAAATGCACCTACCAATGATGGTGTAGCCAGCCTGGCGGCGCTCCTGCAGCAAGCGTGCCACGTCAGCAGCCCCCACCTCCAGCAGCCGCAGCCAAGCGAAACTAGCAAGCAAATGCCACCAGCTGACAAATATCACCTTCAAGTAATGGCCCGCCTGGCGACGCACCATAACAGGCAACACGCATCCTGCAATGAGCTTGATTGTCTTCAATTCATCAACCAGTGCTGTGCGCCGCACGGGTGACCCAGGAACAGCAAATGCACCTACCAATGATGGTGTAGCCAGCCTGGCGGCGCTCCTGCAGCAAGCGTGCCACGTCAGCAGCCCCCACCTCCAGCAGCCGCAGCCAGCGCTCACTCGTGACGCTCTGCCGCTTGAAGGCCTCAGTCGCCGCAACAGAGCGGTTGGACAGCACGAGGGCCTCAACAGACATGGACTCGCAGGTCCTGTGAAACAGAACAGGCAGCGGCCGCAGCAGTGCATGCAGTCTTTCAGTGCGTTTGCTGTACACCGGCACATGCCACCATGGGCTACATTTGGTCCAACAGTGCTGGGATGTACACTGCGGAATGAACACGATTCTGTTTGAGATTGCACTATCCGTCTCCTCTCCTGCAACCACCAATGGAGACGCGCCACAAGAGTGCAGGACACCCACAAACCGAACCGGGCAAAACTGTATAGCACTCTTTTTCAGGCAGTGCTGCCAGACCCACCTGCAGAGGCCTGCCATGTTAGGCACATTGTCCAGCAGCGATGCACACACCACCAGCCCCGCGGTCGCTGCCCTGCCAGCCACGAGCGCCTCAACACGATCCACACATGACTCATCAAAAAGGGCATACTGCAGCAAGAATGCAAGGCACCAAAAAGCATGCAGCCCGGGCGTCCGCGTGAGTCATCATTGCTGACGTAATAAAAACGTGAAAGAAATAGATGTGCCTTGCATACAGGGCTGCATCAGGATTGATGACGAGCTGTTATTGTGTTGGCTATCAGAAGCAGACTGCATAACACACAGCCTGCAAAGCTGCCATATTGTCACTGCCAGAGTTTCAGCAATCCTGTAGCATGTGCCACTTGCACGACAGCACCACAATATGCTGCACTCACCTCAACCTGAGGCCTGAACTGGTAGACAGCAGCGCTGCTGTCATCAGCAGCTCCTTGCTGCGCCTCCTCCTCCTCTGCTTCTCCTGCAATGCGACCAGGCATGGCAGCAACAGGACGTCATAAAGGCATGCACAACCTATGGCAACCGGCAAGCAAGTCTCAGCATCACTGAGCATCACTGAGACTGGGCACTTCATGTTGAGTGTTGAGCGCTGACTGACCACAAGGCGCTCACATATGCAGAGCAAAGGGCAAATCTCCCAGCAACACCTTTCACCTGCTGTGCCAGCATCAACAGCACGCTCTGTAACACTTCTCTACAAGCACACATGCTGCAGTTGCAGCCAAAACCGAACCAACAGCGCCACCCCACACACCTGCAGCATCCTCTGCTGCCGCACCCCGCCGCCGCTGGCTGCTGCTGCTGCTGCCGCCGTCTCGTTTGCTGACTGCCTTGAGTGCTCCAGGCAGCGCCTTCAGTATGTCTAGCGGCAGTCGCTCCCTGACATGCAGCGCCCAGATCAGGCCCTTCGAATCACCCTCACCATCACACAGCTGCTCCAGCTCGTGCTCATGCACCTGCACAGCAGCAGCAGCAGCAAGCAGAGATCTTCAGCATGTATAGCGGCAGTTGCCCCACAATGTTCAGCAGCTAGATGAGCCCCTTCGAATCACCCTCGCCATCACACAGCTGCTCCAGGTCATCTTCATGCACCTGCACAGCAGCAGCAGCAGCAGCAGTAGTAGCAAGCAGAGCTGTTACTGTGTCTAAAGGGAGACTGTCCCTGATGTGCAGCGGCCATATCAGGCCCTGGCTGTGGCCCTCACCATCACACAGCTGCTACAGCTCGTGCTCATGCACCTGCAGTGCATGCATGTATAGTATTGTCTGGTATTGCAAGAGAGCTGCAGCAGCGAAGCTTGGTGGGGCAGAGGGCGGGCAGAATGCAGCAGCCGCCCCCATATGCAGCTCAGCCTTGCCAAGCAGTGCTGGCCATGCGCCGGCACATATTCTGACGGCCTACCGATAGCATAATATGTACGCAGACAGCAAACATGCACAGCTGGACTGATGCAGGGCTGCAGCCAACAAGACCATAAGCGCACACAGCACTTGCTGCCATGATCATTCACGACAGCCGCAGCTCCGCTCAACTCGCCGCAGCATCTGTAGCCTTGCGAGCAACCTTAAGCTGCAGGTGCGGGCCTAACCCCAAACACACCCTGCAGGCTGGTCTCTTGGGCAAGGCTGAAGCGCTGCAAGTCCACCAGGGCCTTACGTACTGTGGCACCCTGTAGCTAGCTAACTAGCTAGGTAGCTAGCTGGATGGCTGAAGAAACGAAACGCGGCAGCGCACACAACCGTACACATGCACAACATACTTGCTCCCATCACCATGCACGACAACCGCAGCTCTGCTCAACTCCCCCCAGCATCTATAGCCGTGCAAGCAACCTCATGCTAGTGCTGCTGCAGGTGCGGGCCTCACCCCGAACACGCCCTGCAGGCTGGTCTCTTGTGCAAGGCTGAAGCGCTGCAAGTCCACCAGCGCCTGGCGCTCACGCAGCTTGCTGGTCTCATCATTCTCATCCAGGAACCGCTGAACCTGCGCGAATGAGAGGACCAGGCAATGCACAGGATGAGTACCAGCAACGTTAACGTACAGCAGGGGAGCGTAAGATCATACGTAGGCACATCCAGGGAGATGCGCAAGCCGCTGCTGCTGTGCTGTGAACAAGCAGCCTCACCTGCTGCAGCAGTGCCCCATCTTGCTGCCCCAGCTGCTGCTGGATGGACTCCATGTGGCGGCTGAACACGACATGCAGCAGCGCCTGCAGGCAAAAAGCAGCAGCAGCAGCAGCAGCTTCAAACGATAAGTGTGTCATCACCTGTCAGGTGTGCAAACGTGGCATCAAACGTGTGCGCCCTTTCTCATGGAGTGTTATGTTTATGCCGACCGTTCATTGGATGGGATGTGCAATGCTCCTCGATGTTGGGTGTCAGCAGGCGTGGTGCTGCACTCTGTCACCTGCAATGGCACGCGCTGCTCATGCTGTTGGATACTGACACATTCCCGAATCAAGACTTGTCTGTAACGCCAGTTGTGCCAAGTAACCAAACATGCCATTTGGCAGGGCTGCTATCTTTGCGCTACATGTGTGCGCTCCCTCACCTGCACTGGCACCCTCACTGCGTGCCTGTGGTGCATGCCCCAGGGCAGCAGCGCTCTCAGCAGCGTCATGAAGTGGGGGCTGGCGCCAGGGCCCGACTCCAGCAGCAGGAACAGCACCAGGATGATGACAGACACAGTCACCTGCAGCAGCAGCAGCAGCAAGGACTTGTTGCTTGCTGGAATCTGGCCCGTTCTAGCTGTTGCTACAAAGCAAAGGCGAGCAGCAGACGATGAGGTAGAGGGAGCGCAAGAGGACACCCATAACAGCCAGCATTGGCCGAGGCGATTATGAGTGGCAGATTGCTAGCACACAGTGCTGGTTGGCTGGCGTACAATGCACAGGAATTTCACCTGATAGCTGCTGGTCTCATACGTGTTGAGCGCACGCAGCAGGTAGGTAGCCACGGCATCAGGCCTGTGCTGCAGCAGTGGCAGCAGGAAGAGCTGCACCTGCGGCCGGATGTTGCCGTGCTGGTGGCAGTTGAGCAGGCACTGCCAGCCACGCTGTAATACCTGCGGCAGCCAATATAGCAAAGCTTCGGCAGCCTGAACATGCTGCAAACAAGCCAATTGTGATATGGCAAGAGCAGCAGCATTGTTCTTGCACTGTGTCTCCAAGCTGCATGTTGACAGGGACTGCCAGCCAGGCTGTAGCACCTGCGGCAGCCAACATAGCACAACGTTTGCGGCCTAAACACACTGCAAACATGCCAATCTTTATATGGCAAGCGCAGCAGCATTGTTCTTGCGCCGCGTCTGTCTCTCTGCAGGCCAACAAACACACTTCACACCAGACTTCATACTCCCGTGCCATTGTGAACTTCCCACCTCTGGTGCCAGCTCATTATCCACCCAGGGGGCCAGCACACACAGCGCCTGCCACACTGCCACCTTGATTGCGTTTGCTGCACTGCCTTGGCCGGCTTCTCTGCTGGCTAGCCACGCATATGGGCCTGCTGCTGCTGCCTGCGCAATGTCCAGCAGCTTGAGCAGCAGGCTACGTATGAACCCCTGCTTGGTTTGGCTCCTGTGAGACAGCACGACAAGGCAACGCTGATTCTTCAGAGTGCAGGATTCACAGCAATCAACAACACCCACGGTTGCGAAGGCGGATGCCGCACCATGTGCATGGGCTGGTTGTGCATCATGATCAAGTGCGGCAGCTCCAGTTGCGGACTGCACACGAACAGTGCTTGGGTACGTCCTGTTGTGGCTCCTATCACGTGACACAGGAGGCACACCATTAGTTTGATATCAGCACAACATGCAACATCACTGCAAGCGCCAACATCACTCAAAGCTGGTGCAAAAACCTCACATTCAAAATTATTTTGCATTGCAAGGCATCGTACCTCGCCAGCTGCAGGAGGAACCCACACAGCACCACCCGCGCAGGCAGCAGCACCGACGCGTCACACTTCTGCTGTTGCAGCGCCGCCTGCTGCGTCAAACTTTCCGAGAAGAGTGAGAACGCGCACATGTGCGCGACTTGCGGCAGGTGTCTGGCCAGTAGCTGCGGATCAGGGCCCAGAACTGATGAGCACAAGTGTGACATGAGACTTACTGACAGCCTCACACCTCCTTGCGCTAGCCCAAAGGGGATGAGCTGGCTTGTTATGTAGGCCTCTAGCTCCCTGTGACCGGCAGCAACAGGGACAAAAAAGACAAGATGTAGTTTGGTTATAGAGCCTTCAAATATGGCGCTACTACAAATGCTGCGCAGCGGTGCTTGACCATCATTGAGTGGAATAGCTCTGCCACACATTGGTGACCACACATTGGTGACATATCAGAGTTGAACTCACATGTGTGAACTTGCTGCACCACGCAGAACCTCACGCAGCACCCACCTGTGACAGAACATGGCTGGGTGGAAGAACAGCTGCACCAGCTGCTGCGCAGTGCCGGCAGACAGCCGCTTGCTGCTGCGGACCAAGGGCTGCAGCTGCTGCAGCAGCTGCTGAAGGCCTGAGGCAGCTTCGTCTGCTGTCCAACAATGATGCGGCCCTGCTGCTGCAGTACTGCCAGTATCTTGCTGCTGCTGCTTCTGCATGGCAAGGGCTTTGAAGGGTGCTACAACCAGCAGCACACTTAGCAGCGGCTGCAAAGTTGCATCACTGCTGGCCCATTCTAAGTCCTGCAAGCACCTGCAGCAAAGCAGGAATGCATGTCAATCGTTGGCTGGATCATATGCGCCGCTACCAGGCGTGCATGCCATGCAACAACAGCTTCTATGATCTCACTGTTGACTTAGCAGCTGCACATTAATAGCAGCTTGGCAATAACAGGGGGCAACATTCAGTCTTCTACTTCCTCAGCTGCACAATTGCGCACTGCAATGCAGCTGCTGTTGCACTCACCTATGGAACACCAACTGCTGAGTGCTGCCAGGCACTACACCAACTGCACCCGCAGCAGCAACTAGCTGCGCCACCAGCAGCAGGCGCAGCTCCAGCAAACAGTCTGTCATCTCTGACCTGCTGACACTGCTGCTGCTGCTGCTTGCTGCCTGAGCCTGCCATTCCCCACTGAAGCTCGATCCTGGTTCTAGCTGGCACAAGGACTGCAGGCAGCTGTCCACTTCAGCTGCAGTGAGTGAATCTGTCACATGGTTGCGTTGCTGATCTGTGCTGCACTGTAAGCTGTAACAAGCCATGTGAGAAGTAGACAGGAGCAGCAGCTGCTGGTCAAGCGCTGCCGCAGCTGCTGCAGCAGCGCAGTCGCCAGCTAGCTGCTGCTGCCAGATTGTCAACTCTCCCAGCACGGCAGCCTGCAGCTGCTGCCGATGACGTGCATCTGCTGCTGCTGCCTCTGCTGCTGATTGTGGTGAGGTATGCAGCACATTCTGCAGCAGCTGCATCAACCAGTTAACCCATGTGGGTTTGTAAACGCCCACTGCTGCATGAACTGTCCTGTGGTGGCGCAACAATGCTGGCAGCAACTGCTGCAGGCCTGCAGCTACAGCTGTAGCTGATGGCGTGTCGTGTCTGCTGGCATCACTGGCTGCTGCAGCTGTGCATGTTTGCAAAGAAACAGCCACACCACATGCTAGGCATGCCAGTGCGGTAGCAGCAGCAGCAGCAGCATCACCAGCGGGTGCTACAGTGCCTTCTACACCGGCAGACACCTCTGCAGAGCTTCCAGCAACAGCAGCTGCCCCAGCCTGCAGCACAGCAGCAATAGCTTGCTGGTTGCTATCGCACAAGCGAGCTGATACTAGCCCTAAGCAATGCAGCAGCTTCAGTTGTGGCAACGCTGCTGCGCTGCTGCTCTTCTCCTGCAGAGGCTGCAGCCAGAGCTGCAGCTGTGAGAGCGAGCCATCAGCGGCTGCTGCTGCTGCTGTTTCTGCTGACTCAGCAGGTGATGACAAAGCAGCATCTAGCCAAGTCATAAAGCACTCCGCCACATCATCACCAGCTGCTGCTGCTGCTGCTGCGTTCTGCTGCAAGTTGGTGCTGGCTGCCAGCACACTCAATGCTACTGCAGCACCACAGCTAGGAGCGCTGCAGCACAGCGGCACCAGCTGCAGCACTGCACGGTGAATGCGGGGACGCATGTACGCCGGGTGGAGGTAGCTCACGTGTGCAAGGACTGCACTGAAATGCGCTAGCAGCTCCTGTGGGCCCAGCTCACACAGAGTTGAGATAGGCTTCATGCTGCTACCTCTGCTGCTGCTGTTGGTGATAGCTGTGCTGTTGGATAAGCCTGCTGCTACTGCTGCTGCTGAGGCTACCTGGCTAGTTGCATCTGCAGCTGCCTGCAGCAGCACAGCTGCAGAAGGTGCTCGCTCTGACACCTCCACCACTCTGTCTAAGTACGCTGTCAGTAGGCTAGCCACCAAGTCGCCTTGTTTGTCACCTACCTGCTGGTGCTGCTGTTGCTGCTGCTGCTGCTGTTGTGACAGAGCGGTCAAGCACTCAACTAGAAAACCCGTCAGCTGCTGCTGCAGTGCTGCTACTGCCTGTGCCTGCCTAGTCATTGCACTGCCAGCTGCCACCTCGGACACAAGCTTCTCATTCTCAAATGCGGCCAGCAGCTGCAGCAGCAGCGCTTGCAGCTGCTGCCACCCGCTGTGTGCTATCAGGTGCTGCAGTGTCGACGAAGGCAACTGAAAGAGAGATGCCAGACCCAAGCGCCTCGCTGACACGCTGCAGTGCAAACCGCCAGGCAACAGCTGTTAGCAGAACGTGCAATACACACGGACTGTGTAACATCCCAAGCAATCTGCTGACACACCTAGTCGGGGATCAAGGAAGCAAGATGCGGAGCAGAATACACCATAAGGCAAACACAAGCTGTCAGGTAACTGCTGACCAAGCAGCTGCTTGGACCCTGCCGTCGCTACTGCTGCATGCTCATCCTAAGGGTAACGTGCCGTGGCAAATCTACACTCTGGTTTAGTTTGCATAGCCACGCTTCTTTCCAATCCAAACACATCAACCGGAAATGCTTGTTATGGCGCCGCAACCAAACTCACTTGCTGTGAAATGCAGCTCGCACCAGCAGCACAGAGCACCACCGCACCAGCCCTGACATATCAGCAGCCTCACTGCTGCTGCTGTTGCTTCTGCCAGCTGTAGCATTTTGCCACAGCAGGTGGAAGCTGTCGCTCCAGACTGGCTCGATCAGGTGCAGCACGCGCTCCTCTTGAGCCCTGAACACTGCCATGAAGGCCTGCCACTGCGGCTCAGCAAGCCCTGAAACCTGCAACGCACAGAAGCATGACCTTGGATACTGCACCAGCCAATACAGAGTTCAGTGATCGGGCGACTGCTGCTTGTTTGTCTGTTGCGACTTTGGCACAAAATGTCTTAGCAGATATGGTGCTGCTCCTGTGTGCGTCGCGCAGGGACATTCCCAACTCAACAACCTGCACTTGATATTGTCCGTGCTGTTACCATTGCTCTCTTACTGGGCATCGCGTATCTACGTGCTGTTCTGCATGTGTTCAGCATGCCAGCTGTGCCCCCTCGATCACCTGTGGGCCCCAGCCCTGCCTCACGGCCGCCTGCAGCAGGTGCAGCGCCCTGCCCCTGGCCTGGCCGTCCTGGCTGCACAGGCCAAGCAGCAGCAGCTCATGAAGCCGCGCAGCAGCAGCAGCACTGCCTGCTGGATGGGGCGCGGGACGGATACACAGAAAATATTGTCAGCCACAGCCACTTGGCATGACAGAACCATGGGCAAGATCAACGTGGGGAACGTAGACTAGGGTGGACAGCTAGCGCTGGAAATGGGTGTACATTGGCAGCAATCGAATGCGGCTCAGCAGTGAGGAGCAGAACAAGCTGTCTCATCAAGTCCAGCAACAGCCAGCGCAGCACGTCCTGGTGTAGTCCTGCAAGTGTGTCTCTAGTTTAGGGCATCTTTCGGCCAAAAGGTTGACGTGGGCCCACCTTGCTGTTGGCATGCCACCCTGACATGCTCCTGCAATCGGCATGCCAGCGACAAGCCAGCCGCCACCTTGCTGCTGTTGCTGCTGCTACTTGATGACCCTGATGCTGCCCCTGCAGCCCAGGCACTGCTCCTGCTGCTGCTGTCAGGGGCGGCGCCTGCACAAGCAGCAGCTACCAGTTGCTGGCAAGCAGCTGCGTAGGCTGGTGGTGGCAGCTGAGCAGCAGCAGCAGCAGCAATCAGCGGCTGCAGCAGCACTGACTGCAACTCGGATTGCAAGTCACCGCCTGCAGGGTAGAGCAGCAGCAGGGACAGCAGTGTGGCACAGACGTAGCACAGCACATACTGCATCAGCTGCATCAGCACCTAGCTGTTCAAGACTGCAGCTGGCACGATACGCACCTTGCATGACTGCAACAAAGAGTATGCGAAGATTACACTATAGACAGCACCAGCTGACATCCTGCAGCAATACGCGCAGATTGTTCTGCATGTGTCTCATTGTCTCACCTGCGCTGCTGAGGCCTGTGAGGGCACAGCTGACCAGCTGCTGCAGCATGCCAGGGTCCAAGGTTGCCTGCTGCTGCTGCTGCTGTGTGCCCAGCAGTGCTGCCAGCAGAGCCAGGCATGCTGCATCACCTAGCTGCAGACTACCCTTGACACCAACACCCATCGCCACACTACTGCTGCTAACACTGCTGCTGCTGCTGGTGCTGCTGCTGTTGCAGCCGAGCCTTGCTTGCAGGCGCAGCAGGCACAGAGTTGCCAGCCTGTCAGCACTCCCGCAGCCAGAGGCATGTAGCTGGCTTGCTGCTGCCACCATGATTGACGTCCAGTGGCTGCTGAAGCTGCCAGGATCAATGGCAGCTTGGCACAACAGCAGCTGAGGCATTAGCTGCTGCAGCAGCACTTGATCTGCACCTACAGCTGCTGCTGCTGCAGATGGATCTATGGTGCTGCTGGTAGTGCGAGTAGTGGTGCTATCACCGGCTGTGTTACGCTGCAGTGCCAGCTTTGCAAGTGTTGTAGCTGCCAGAATGCTGAGTTGTGTGTCTGCTGGTATCTCTGGCACCTTTCCCTGCCGCGTGCTGCTGCCTGTGCTATTTCCCTGCTGTTGCTGCTGGTGTTGGGTTGCAGTTGCTGCACTGTTGTTGCTGTTGCTATTGGTGGGGCTGTCGGCTATTAGGATGACATGTCCCTCTGCTGTGATGCTGGCCAGCTTGCAGCCTACCGTAGCTAACTCTGCAAACCACGGCACCTGCACAACACAAACAAGTTACATTATTTGTTGCTCTCCCGCGCACACGGGAATTGCTGCTCAGCACAAATGAAGGATCAGGGGTCGTTGCGGCAGTTACTACGTGTCACATGGTTCTACAGAGTTTCCAGGTTGCACAACTTTCACACTTGCAAGTCGCTCAGCATTGCAGTTCTGTCCCTTTTCAGCTCTCTGGCTCAATCACCTGCAAAAGCACCTCTATGCTGTTGTCTGCTGCCTGCATGGCTTGCAGGATAGCCTGCCGTGTGCTGTGCTGCTTGCAGTTGCCCGCTGTTGCAGCACCATCGTTGCGGCTGCTTGCCGCCTTGTGTGCTATCTGCTGCAGGAACTCCTGCAGCTGAGCAGCTACTGCCGCTGTACTACCCATGAGATTAGCTTTGATAGGTGAATTGACTGAGTTCAATTCGTTGAGGTGCAACAACTCGAAGTGCTGCTGTGTTCACTGCTGCTACTGCATGTTGTCCAGAAAGAGCACCAAGCACACCGTCCTTACACAGTTGGTGCTGCCAAAACGATCTTTCAAATCCCAGCAACAGTATCGTCGGGTTCAAACTATGCTTGTCCACCGAATGCCGGTTGCCTGTCAGGCCATGTGATCACTTGTTACTTTGTTCATGTGACCTGCTGACTTGTTGCTGATGGTGCATTGGGGTGATCGAGAACACAGCATGTGAGACAGCATCCTGCAAGTCGTGGTCACAGTGGTTTTTGTTGTCGAAAAGAAGCAACCGAACTGCACTCATCCAGAAAGGGCACAGCACTGCACACTGCTGATTGGACAGCATCACGATGTTGTCGACGCTGGGTTCATCAGCACTGTCTGAGATCAGCACTGTAGTTGGTCAGCAGGTGCTGCCAGCTCTTGTGCGGACGTTCGCGGGTCACCATGGAGGCCAGGCTCCCTCTCTGGCGCAGCAGAAGGTACGTGCTCTGCAAGGAGGATGGCGTGAATGCAGTCCAATTGTGTATACGTTACATGGATCAGTGCTCGTGTTTTTGTTGCAGATCATCGACCGCGAGGAGCACTATGGCGCTCACAACTACGCCCCCATCCCCGTAGTGCTGGAGAGGGGCCAGGGCCCTTTTGTATGGGATACAGATGGCAAGAGATACTTTGACTTTCTGAGTGCCTATTCAGCAGTGAACCAGGGCCACTGTCACCCCAAGGTAAGGACATAGCAACGAGCAGGAAATCGAACAGCAGCCGAAGCTGAGCATCACGCATGTCGCTGCCGCACCTTGCAGATTGTGAAAGCTCTCAAGGACCAGTGCGACAGGATCGCACTCACATCACGCGCCTTCTACAATGGTGAGTGTACTGCTGTCTCGGAAGCAGCAGCAGCAGCAGCAAGAAGCAGCAGTGCTACAGCTGAACGCCACGTATGCTTGCATCTGCTGCGTCTCTCTTGCGTTTTTGCTTCTTCAAAGCATGATATCATGCGTTAGTGTACTAGTATCCTTAGTGCAGAGTTGTCTTGCTGGTCTAGACCAGTCAAATGCTTGTAGCCTGCAGTCGGAGGTTGGTTGCGTGGAGTGGCATGGTGCTGATGCGGGACTTGTGCAGCACTTGAGGGAACAGTGGGGGTGTATTGCTGTTCCTGACACGCCTGAAAGGCTGCTGAGCACAGCAATGCACCTCCACTTTTCCCTCACAGTGCTGCACAAGTCACCACATCAGCACCGTGTCGCCCCACCCAACAAACCTCATATCGTCTTCGATCACACACCATCAAACTGCCTTTGCGCTGTCCTGCAGACGTGCTGGGTGAGTATGCGGAGTACATCACGCGCCTGCTGGGCTATGACAAGGTGCTGCCAATGAACACGGGAGTGGAGGGGGGAGAGACCGCCTGCAAGCTAGCAAGGTGAGCGGCAGCCCAGTGGGCTGTGTGTATGTGGTTGGTTGGGTGCTGGTGTACTGTACGCTTTAGCAGCAGCATGCTGTCAGTAATGAAACCATCTGACTTGGTCCATTGTCGTCGGGCGTTGAAAGCGGATAGCATTATGCTTCGGGCGGGAAGATCCTCTTTGCCTCATGTAATGTGCCTCCGATTACTAACATGTTATATTGTTATCTGTCCTGCACCTACAGGGTCTGGGGCTACGACGTGAAGGGTGTGCCCAAGGACCAGGCCAAGATCCTGTTTACTTCTTTTGGCCAGGCGCTCATGAAGTTGTGCATGTGTGCACTGACAGGCGCTGGGGCCATGACACGATGAGTGTGGTCAAGGGCCAGACCCAGTTCTTCATGTAACGTGTTGCTTGCTTGTGGAGTAACATGTTACTTTGTCACTTGCCGTGCACCGCAGGCGCTGGGGCTATGACGTGAAGGGTGTGCCCAAGGACCAGGCCAAGCTCCTGTTTTAGCATAATGTATTGTGTCGATGTGAAAGTAACG
This sequence comes from Tetradesmus lagerheimii, assembly GCA_902809745.2. Classification (NCBI taxonomy): domain Eukaryota; kingdom Viridiplantae; phylum Chlorophyta; class Chlorophyceae; order Sphaeropleales; family Scenedesmaceae; genus Tetradesmus; species Tetradesmus lagerheimii. Next base: position 64,716 of record CADDIJ020001638.1, on the reverse strand, counting down.
TGTTATTTCTCAACAGTTATAATGTCACTTGGCCTGCACCACAGGCGCTGGGGCTATGACGTGAAGGGTGTGCCCAAGGACCAGGCCAAGATCATGTTTGCCTCATGTAATGTGTCATTTGAAGTACATGTTATATTGTCATTTTTCCTGCACCCACAGGCGCTGGGGCTATGACGTGAAGGGCGTGCCCAAGGACCAGGCCAAGATCCTGTTTGCCAACAACAACTTTTGGGGCCGCACCATGAGCGCCATCAGCAGCAGCACCGACCCATCCAGCTACTCGCGCTTCGGTGAGCAACGGAGGCAGCAGACATGAACTAGCGGCAGGGGTTGAGGTAGCGGCGGTTTCAGCAGCGACAAGGGCAGCACAAGGCACAGCGGTAGCAGCACCAACCCATCCAGCTACTCGCGCTTCGGTGAGCAACGGAAGCAGCAGCCCTGCACCAGCAGCAGTAGCAGAGTTGAATTAGCAACAGTTTCAGCAGCGGCAGGGACAGCACGGGGCACAGCGGCAGACAGGTGTGTCGTCCTGGCAGGGAGCAGTGGCCTTACAGCAGCAGCAGCAGGAGCAGCTCTGGTGCAAGCAACGAATGACGCGTGCTTGATGGTGGGTGGTTTCCACTGGCAGTCGCTTGGCGAAGGTTGCAGGAGTCCTGCTGCTTACCGTGAAACTCTCTCGTTCGGCTTCACTACTGCTAAAGGCCCCCTATAGTGACATGGCAACGCCTGACGTCCTGCTGCTGTATACCGATCTGTGCCGCGCACTATGCTGCTGTGATCATGACCCCTGTATTGCTGGTGCAAGCCCCTTCATGCCTATCTTTGAGCTGATATCCTGCTGCTGTGCCTGCAGGCCCGTTCATGCCTGGCTTTGAGTAGAACCCTACAATGACCTGGCAATGTATCATGTTCTGCTGCTGCATCGATCTGTGTCACGCTCTGTGCTGCTGTACTCATGGGCCCTGCGTTGCTGTTGTGCCTGCAGGCCCCTTCATGCCCGGCTTTGAGCTGATCCCGTACAACGACCTGGGCGCGCTGGAGCAGAAGCTGGCCGGCGACCCCAACATCGTGGCCTTCATGGTGGAGCCCATCCAGGTGCGCGGCTGGGCTGGTTGAATGTTCAATCAATCAACTAGCAGGAGGGGCTGGTTGGTTGCTTGGTTATGTTGTCAGGCACTCAGGCAGCAGCAGCAGCTTGGCTGCAAGTACAGCAGCACCTTGCAAGCTGACCCCAGCATCGTGGCGTTCAAGGTGGAGCCCTTCCAGGTGGGCTCTCCGAGTGGATACCGCTGTGAAGCTCACCAACAGCAGTAGCAGGGCTGCAGCGTTGCACTTGTTCTGACATCACGTTGGCCAGCTGACAGTTGGTCTGCAAGTTGGAGCCCGTTCAGGTGGGCCTGCTGATGTTGTACATGTCGAGTGATGGGCAGCAGCAGTAAGCGCAGCAGCACTACTGTGCAACATCGCATGTAGCAGGCTCGTCCAATCACCTGTTAGCTTCCTGTGCGGGGCTGGGCTGGCGCAGTGGTGCCTTGTGATGCCTGCAATGATGCACATATGGTGACGCGACGGCAAGTAGGCTGACCTCTGCTGTTATGTTTCCCGTCCTCCGCACTGCGCAGGGTGAGGCCGGTGTGGTGGTGCCTTAGATGCTTGCAATGATGCGCATTTTGAGGGCACGACTAGTAGGCTGACTTCTGCTGTTATGTGTTGTCATTCTCCGCACTGTGCAGGGTGAAGCTGGTGTGGTGGTTCCGTTGATGCCTGCAATGCTGCACATATGGTGACGCGACGGCAGGTAGGCTAACCTCTGCTGTTATGCTTTATCATCGTTCATACCTATTCATACCATGCAGGGTGAGGCTGGTGTGGTGGTGCCTGATGACGGTTACCTGGCCAAGGCTCAGCAGCTGCTGAAGAAGCACAACGCACTGCTCATTGCGGACGAGGTGCAGACAGGACTGGCGCGCACAGGTGAAAGCCGCAGCACCAGCAGCACCAGTAGGGGGAACAGAAAGCAGCTGCAGCAACAGCTGTTAGAATGACTGACTGGCACTGCATGGTGAGGTGTGGACAAGAATGGCGTGCACAGGTCAGGCAAGATGTGGCAGCCGCAGCAGCATGGGCAGCAGAGCCTGCAACAGTGGTGAAACCCAGCGACCGTACTGCTTGAAATTGGAGGCAAGCTGATGTGCCAGGACGAAAATGGCGTCAAGGCAGACATCCCCATGTTGATGTCGTTTCGAGACCCTTGACAAAACATGGTGAACGGCGGCTGCTACTGCTGGGGTCCTTTAAATTCATTTGCAGGCACGCTGGTGTGCCAGGACTGAGAGCGTTCAGGCGGACATCCTTGCTCTAGCATTCAAATCACACATCAGTAGCCCTCAAGTTTCAGCGACTGTACTTCATCGTGTCGCAGGCAAGCTGATGTGCCAGGACTGGGACGGCATCAAGGCCGACATCCTGATCCTGGGCAAGGCGCTGAGCGGGGGCATGTACCCAGTGTCTGCGGTGCTGGCCAACGATGACGTCATGCTCACCATCGGCCGCGGAGAGCACGGCAGCACGTACGGAGGCAACCCGCTGGCGGCACGCGTGGGCAAGGCGGCCCTGGAGGTTCGTTTGTGTATCACTTGTTTAGTATTGACATCTGGGATCTGGGATCCGCCGAATCATTGTGTGCTGTTTGTGTTTGTAAACTCTGGCGCCTCGCATGGGCAAGGCGGCCCTGGAGGTGCGCGCGTGTGGGGTGAGATATTATGCTTTTGAACTGTGATACACAGGCTGCATCTGTTGTTGCATATGCATCTAAACTGCGCACCTCTGGACTCAGAAGTCGCAGCAATGTTGGGTATGCCCCTGCTGGTGCTTGTTGGGGAGCAGCTGCGTGAGTTTGCGCAGCACCTGGCGAAGCTGTTGTCTTGGTTTGCATGCTCCTGCAATGCGCATCAGCCAGTACGTCACAACATCTCGCATGTTGAGTGTCTTTGTTACACGACGATGGGCATGTGCTGCCAATCCTTTGTTTGTGTCTTTCTATGACATAACGGGTTGGCATTGTTCTGCCAATCCTGCTGCCGCTGCAGGTGCTTGTTGAGGAGAAGCTTCCCGAGCGCGCGCAGCACTTGGGCGAGCTGTTCAGGCAGCAGCTGCGGGGCATCAAGAGCGAGCGCGTCAAGACCGTGCGCGGCCGCGGCATGCTCAACGCACTCGTCATCGAGGTGTGTTTTGCTGCATGATCTTTGCATTGTGATGTCCTGCAATCCTGTATACTGAGGTGTGCTGCTCTGCGCATGCAAGCGTGTGAGATGATGTGATACACAAAGCCTCAGCGAGATGTGTGCTGTGTGTTTGTGGGGTGGCTGAATGCAGTTCACTGCGCAGACACAGCATGCTCAACTCAATCGTCATTTAGATTGACTGCGCGCTGTTGCAGCAGCAGGACGGTGTCAGCGCCTGGGAGCTGTGCTTGAAGCTGCGCGTCACCGACCTGCAGCCTGACCCACATATGCCCTGCAAGTCTTCGTATACACTGCACCATGTGCTGTCTATTGTATGTTGTCGCAGGAGAAGGACGGCGTCAGCGCATGGGAGGTGTGCCCAAAGCTGCGCGACAACGGCCTGCAGCCTGCCCACAGATATGCTTATATGAACTGCAAGTAATCTCATGCTCTGCACATTTTGCTGTATGTTGTCGCAGGAGAAGGACGGCGTCAGCGCATGGGAGGTGTGCTTGAAGCTGCGCGACAACGGCCTGCAGCCTGCCCACAGATATGCTCATCCAACACGCACAACTTCAGCTCTGCACCATTCGTCGTCTTTTGTCGCAGGAAAAGGATGGCGTCAGTGCCTGGGAGGTGTGCCTGAAGCTGCGCGACAACGGCCTGCTGACCAAGCCCACCCATGGCGACACCATCAGGCTGGCTCCCCCGCTGGTGCTGACTGACGAGCAGTGCATGGAGGCAGCTGACGTCATCAAGAGGACCATCCTGTCATATGACGCGTAATCGGCTGCATCATGCGTCATCGGATGACGCCACGACAGGCTGGATGATGCATATGATGACGTGCTTGGTGACGGGCAGTGAAAGGTGTGCATGGAGACTGCTGACGTCATCAGAGGGATGATTCTGATGCTTCATGACATGTGCTGATTGGCAGTGCGTGACGGCATTGTGCATGTGGGTGTAGAGGAGCATGGCACAGCATGTTGTGTGCTGGCCGCCTGTGTGGGTGGTGGGAACAGGCAGAGGACGATTGACAACTTCTTTGCATGCACAAGGGAACGAGGGGCAAGGGTGGGTTGTCGCTTGCCAGTATATGGTTGGCAGACCGTTTGTTGCATGTGCATGTCCTGTACGCGACGTTCGTCAACTCAGTCTAAAAGAGACAGCAAGCAGCGTCCTCTGGGGTGATCACAGAGCTGGTTGGTTCAACCGACTGGGCATGCGTGCGCTCAGCCCGTGCATTGAGCACAGCCATTGCTGTGCTCTGTTTGTTGGTTGCTCGGTGTCCTGCTGGTGCCTTTAGAAGGGTTTGGCGTCTCCCTAGAACGTCAGCATACATGTACATGAGGCCATCACTAACATGATGATGATGATGATGATCACTCTATTGCAGAGCTTGTGGCAGCGCCCCGTGTAGGGTGTAATCTGCCGTGATGCTTGAATTGACTAGCAGCACATCTGCTTTGCATATGGTATGCCAGCCCTTTGCTGGCTTTGCATGATATCTGTGTGTTTGTTGTGGCTGGCCACCCTCTGTGGTGTCTCTGCACTGCAGTCATGTTGTGGGACTCCCACAATGTTTGTATCTTTGCGATAGCGTAGTCATTACGCAGATCGGATCTGTGTGAACGCCCTGGATACGCGTCAGCATATTTTTATGCGCTAAGCTTGCACACGCACAGGATCGCAGGCAGACGCGGGAATGTGCCTCCCGAAGCAGCAGCAGTAGCAGCAGTAGCGCAGCACTGGCATGTCGGCGTCTGCACAAATCAGACAGCAGCTTTTGGATGTTGATAAAGTATAGGTGACGATCAAAATAAACTGAATCAACCGTGGATCTCGCAGATGTTGTCGTGCATGTCTTGAACTTCACACGCGGGTATACGTATCTTGCATAGCTCCTGCCTGTCAGCGACAGCACCAGCGTGACGCATGACTAGCAGCTGATTGCGAATACGATTAAGCGGGGGTGTTTCCGGTCCAATCAGGGTAAAGCTCCGCGAAGTGTCACAAGGTCCGAAGCCGAGGTGGAGCGGGAAACAGTGTAGCAGCTTTGCTGTGCTCTGTTGTCACAGCTTCACTGACATTCCATCTGCTACAGCACGCTTTAACTGATTACGTATATTTAGCACAATTCGGCGCTGCTGTGTAGCAGGGAACGGCAGGAGCATCGCACTCTTGATCTCGTGCGCTTTGCGACGTTCTCAATGAAAGAACGCTTTGATGTGTATAATACAGATCAGATAACATACGTAGCCATATACACGCATTAGCTTCCTCTGCGGGAGCCACTTGGGGCTTCAGCTGCCAGCTTGCTCTCGGAATGGGCTGCAATGCCACGGTCGTCGCGGCTTTTCAGCAGGGACAGCTGGGTTTCGGTATTTCCGATGCAGGCTGGTTGATGCCATGGTAAGCCGTGTGCTGCTGTGGTGCTGTGCTGCTGTGCTGCACTGCAGCTGTGCTTCCAGCTGATCAGTGCACAAGCAGCAGCACAGGAGCTGCACCTCATCTATGCTGCAGCGACTAGCCAGGCACGCGATGGATTGTTGTTATTGTGCATGCTGCTCAGCATTGTCTGCAAGCCACCTTAGTGATCTCACATGCTGCAAATTGAACTTGTTTGCCCTGTTCGCATGTGCAATGGCAGGTACTTTGGAGTGCTGTACACCCTGCAGAAGGTTGGCGTTGTCACGCCTGGTGTGACACCAATAGGAGGGGTGTCAGGCGGATCAGTGGCAGCTGCCTCGTCATGCCTTGGGCTGGACTTTCCAACACAGGTGAGCAGCAGCAGCAGCAGCACCACCAGCAGAAGTACCAGCAACAGCAACATTGCCAGTCCCATGACTGCTGCCTGTGCAGCAGCAGAAGCAGCGCCGACAGGAGCAGCAAAGGGGGCAACAGCAGCAGCAGCACCAACGACAGGTGTACGTTTGATTGCCTGGCTGGGCATGCAAGTGCCTTATAGCGTGCCAATGTCACAGCGCTATGCTGGGCGGCAGTGAGCTTGCTGGTGGCGTATCCTTCTACGTCATTGTCTGTGAATTGGCTTTCACATGGCTTAACTGCCGTATTGCTGTTGCAGGTCATGCCAGCAGTGCAAGACGCAGCTGACAAATGCAGGTCCAGCAACAACTGCGCCGGCAGCCTCCACAGCGTAATGGACCCTACGCTGAAAGCGCTGCTGCTGCCAGCCGCATCTGACGCATCAGCGCTGGCGCGCTGCAAGGCCAACACACAGATCTATGTCAGTGAGGGGCAGCCAGTTATAAGCATACAGCCGGGCAGCTTGCTACTGGGCAGGCTGGCGAGCGTGCAGATTGCTGGGTCGACGCCACAACTCATTGGAAAGAGCAACGCGGAGGTGAGCGAAGTTACGCGCACTTTAGACATATGTTGCATGAAGGGTGTTGCAACAGTTGTAGGCCAGCAGTAGTGGCAGAGAAGTGTTGATTGGGTGTCAGCGCTGCAGCTGCTGTCGCCAAGTGCATCAGACATTAGGGAGGCCGCCAGGTGGAACTTCAAACTGTACAGCAGGGCACTGGCCCGTGATGCTGCGCGCCAAGTTATTTATTGGCACCAAGGCCAAGATCGAGAGGCTGCAATGGCCCCTGCTGTGCGTCAGCATGTCTACGGTTTCCTTGCTACAAGAAATATTGCAGAGATGACACGTGATGCGTGACACGGCTGTGTGTACTGTTGTGTTGCAGGATTTTGTTGATGGCATAGTGGCCAACTGGTTCATTCCCTACATGTGGAGCCGCTTTGGGGCTTGGTCAACAACCTACAGGTACAGCGCAGCAAAGCAGCAGCAGAACAGGGACAGCAGCAGCAGCAGCAGAACAGGGACAGCAGCAGCAGGAGTGACAGCAGGTATCAGTAACTGTTTTAGCAACAGTCACAGCAGCAATATTGGCGACGGCAGCGAGCACAGCAGCGTGTATAACATAATGCATCACAGTGGATAGCACCCAAGGGTTACGCACGTGGTCAGTTGAGCAGAAAACGACTGACGCAGATACAGGCATGGTGCGAGCTGCAACAATGCACAGTGGTGCAGCTGCTCAATTCTAGCTGCTCCGGTGCCTCTGTATTCTCAGCTTTGATTGACCATGGACCCTGCCTTGTGTGCGATGCATCTGCGCAGGGGCCAACCCGCATATGAGGGATACTTCACTCGCCCAATGCCTTGCCCAAGCAACGCCAAGCTCTGCATCCGGCTGTCGTCACGATACCCCGGACCTCTCTGCGCAAGAGACAAGCTGTACGACATCTTTGTACGGCCGTTCTACCTCACTCCCAACCAACCGCTGTATCCGCAGCCAGCTGACATCCATCCGGGGAAATATAATGCCTGCAAGTATACATCGATGGATCTGAGTGCGAGGCTTTCCATCACGCCTGGCAGCAGGGAGGATCTGCAGTACCTGTTTGACTTGGGGAAAGCAGATGGAGCTGCATGGGCAGCAGAAGTGGGGCTGACCAACCCAGCAGCTTGTGAGGCAGCAGCAGCAGCAGGTGCAGATGCAGCAGCTGGGATGCCAGCAGCAGCAGCAGCAGTAGCAGCACCGGATGCTGAGGTGGTGTTGGGGGATGGGGTGGTAGCGGACGCTGCAGCTGCAGCAGGTACTGCTGTTGGGCGGTGAGCAACAGAGTGAGCGTATCAGTTTTTAGGGTAGTCTGGGCAACAATGTTGAGCTTGACTGTGCAGATCAGCACAACCTTGGACAGAATGGGCTGTGGTGATACCGCTGGTAGCACCTGAGCGGGGTGACAGGGGTTTTTTCAATCAATTATTGGAGGTGACGGTGTACAACGGTCTTCTAGGATCCATGGCCAATACTCAGGCTCATTCGTTGTGCATAATGTGGCCAGTGATGGGGTGCAGTGCTGCTGAGGTTGGAGCCAGATTGAATCATGATAGTGAGAACGTGCCTACAGCCCCAGCATGCAGCTCAGCTGATGATGTGCGCCCTGGCGGCCTTGCGCAGTGCTCTGATGAACTGGCAGCTGTGCGCCCTGGCAGCTATGCTCTGCACGTGCGCGAGGCTGAGCATCTAGCGTGAAGAGTGCGTCAGCGACGGTCAGCGCAATGCCAATCACTGGCCGACGGTGGGCGTTGTGGCACTGTTCACTCAACGTCATGTCAGGCCGGCACCCAGGTGACACTGCACTGCTGTGCACTGCACGCCTGGCATTAGGCTGCTTCTTCTTGAGCCGGTCGGCTGATGTTGTGGGGTTTTGTCAGCCTGTGACATTACAGTAGCCTGACCGCAGCTGAGTAGCCCCATCATCGCCACGGTCATAAACCATGCTACTGGTGAAGCATATGAGCTGCGCAGCATGCTGGTACCATTCGGCACCGCATGTTATGCGTCACATGGCACCTTCAAGCAATATCACATGCTGCCTGCCGCATCGGCATGTGCCGCATGCACGCACAACACTAAACCACGTGCTGCGCAGCCCCAACCGCCATGCCCACTGGCTGCAGCAACGCAAGCAAGCAAACACGAACGTGACACCTGTGGCAAGTGCAGTGCTGCTACCTGGCACCAGCCAAGCTTGAGCAGGCGGTAATGATTATCCTCCCATAGAACCAACAAGGCTCGTGACAAAGTGCACAGCACTGCAAAAGAGTGAGGCATGCCTGCTTGCCACGTCCCACTACCAGTGGGAGGCAGAACATCCTCGTGCTGGGTTACCGCGCTGCATACAAACTTCAACAAAATGTAGCACAAAAGCAACACGATGTACGCTGCGTATTGCATGAGGCTCCGGATCCAGCCAAGCTGTGCCCCTGCGCTGAAGCCTCATCTGCTACGTATGTTTCCCGTGCTGACGCTGTACAGTGCACACTCCAGTTGCAACTTGCACCACAAACCAAGGTATATCTGCTGCTGCTGCTATGCGGCGAGCGTTGTAACAGAGGTGCACTGCTGTGCTGTTATACGCGGCACAATGAACAGCGCGCCATGACAAACAAACTGCGCGTGGCGTGTCATGACAACCGCAGCAGCAGCACATGAGTCCGGTTTTATGCCAACAAGGAAATGCTGCAAGACGTATTTAATGTGCACCAGAGCTATGCGGTTGCCCCAACGAGCCGCCTGTGTTGCAAGGCGCGCTCCACTGCCGCACACACAAAGTCAGCAATAGCACTCCAACGACAGCAGCGCAAACAGCAACCAGCACCGTGCACGTGCACTGCTGGTCCTTGCCTGCACTTCTGCTATGTGTCCTGCTGGAGTGCTGCTAGGATGCAGCTGCTGCATCATCCCGCGACGGGGTTTGCGTGCATTGTGACCCTGTTTATGCGCAGCTCCTGCTTGGGCCTGTCTGACGCATCCACTGGCACCTTCTCCATCTTGTCAAGCGTGTCCAGGCCATCAATCACCTGAATGGTCAAGGAGGCAGGGGCAAGACTGGAGGCTTACGGCAGGAATGTAGTGGCGCTTCAACTGGAGCTGTGTTAACGCTACAGGGCCAGATACAGCACATTCTGCAAGTTGTAAAGCGTGCCAAGGCCTTCATAGATTTGGCTGCTGTCAGTGTTGGCCCGCTGTTAGCCATGGACACTTTGACCACCACTGCACACTAGACTACACTTGAGAGCTGATGATCTACCCCTTGCTACACTAAATTTGGAGCTTCTCCCTTGGCTGATAATTGAGTGGGAGTGGGATTGCACTTCACACAGACAAACCACACATGTCAAAAGACAAATCAAACAAAAATAGTTGAACCCTGCCCCTCCCCCCCAGCGTCCTCACCTGGCCAAACACGGTGTACTTTCCGTTGAGGTGCGCGTGGGCCTTGTAGGTGACAAAGAACTGGCTGCCGTTGGTGTTGGGCCCGCTGTTGGCCATGGACACCACGCCGCGCTTGGTGTGCTTCAGTGCGTCGCTGATCTCGTCAGGAAACTTGCCGTTGGGGGTGGCGTAGATCGACTTGCCGCCTTTGCCGGTGCCTGTGGGGTCACCTGCAGGCACACAGATATGAAGCACAGCGCTTTCCCTGCTAGAGTGCTACAAACTTTTCACAGCGCAGTGTGATGTGACAGCCAGGTGCAGCAATGGCTTGCCATTGGGGTGGCTTAGATCGACTTGCCACCTTTGCCGGTGCCAGTGGGGTCACCTGTAGGCAAACAGATGTGCAGCGCAGCGCGGTGCAATGTATGAGCCGGATGCAGCAATGGCATGCCATTGGGGGTGGCGTAGATGGACTTGCCGCCCTTGCCGGTGCCAGTGGGGTCACCTGGAGGCACCACAGATATGCAGCGCAGTGCACTGTATGAGCCGGATGCAGCAACAGCATGCCGTTTGGGGCGGCGTAGATCGACTTGCCGCCTCTGCTGGTGCCAGTGGGGTCACCTGCAGGCACACAGATATGCAGCGCAGTGTGATGCATCAGCCAGGTGCAGCAATGGCACGCCGTTTGGGGTGGTATAGATTGACTTGCCGCCTTTGCCAGTGCCGGTGGGGTCACCTGTAGCCACACAGAAATACAGCGCAGTGCAGTCCAATGTGGTCAGGTGCAGCAGCACCCGCTTGAAGAGTTGAGCAGACGGCCTTGCAACTTTTGCCAGTGCCAGTGCGGTCACCTTGATCCCACCCCCAAGAGCATTGACGCAAAACACATGTTGAGTCATCTGCATGTGCGTTGGACAGTTGCATATTGTTGTGCAGAGCAGAAATGCGTGTCCGTGCCGGCCAGACAGGCTCAGGCTATGGCGCTTTACACTGAGGTGCACTAGCGGTGCAGCAGCGAGCAGAAAAAACTTGCACAGCACTGCATGGCGATGCACCACATTTGAACTAACTGTGCATCCATGCCACCAGCTGCTATGTCATAAATCACAATCTACAGCTCTCAATATGCTCGGGCAGGCACCTTCGTTGCGCTGCAAGGACTTGTCGGCTGCCACCAGCGCTGCTGCCGCTGCTGCTGTTGCTGCTGCTTTCAAAAACTGGGCAACTCGCTGTGCGTGGTTGCACCCTATATCTGCACCTCTGTGGTTTGTCTGCTACATCGCTGTTGCTGCTGCTGCTGCTTGCACTCACCCCCCTGTATCATGAAGCCCTTGATGTTTCTATGGAAGATGACGCCATCATAGTAGTTGCTGGCACACAGCGCTAGAAAGTTTTCACATGCTTTTGGTGCCTGCACATGCAACGCAGGGTCACAGGCAGGACGTGCTTTCAGCAGAGCAATATCAGGTGCAGCAGCAGCAACGGCAGGATCCAGGCTGCATGTGGCACATGCTGCCCGGCTACGTCGCGGCCCACCTGCTCACAGAACAGCTCTATTTTCAAGTCTCCTAAGTTCGTGTGAAGAGTCACGCTCATTCAAATCTGCTGTCCAGCACAACTCCTCTGCTGCTGTCGAACAAGGCTATGAGACGAGCCAGTGCTAGCGTCGCTCTCGGGTGCTTGCGTGATGGGTTGCAAATTTCAATATTGTATGCGAATCAAGGGGTACACGGCTTACCTGGAGCGAACGCAGCTGGGCACCACTACAAGGGTTCTGGTGGGCCTGTTTGAACTGCAGTCTGCTCTAGACACAAATCGCAATCGCCGGCCTGTGCAGCCGGCGCTTTTTGATGAGGAAACCATGCATGTGACTTTGAGCTACAATGGCTTGCGGGATGAAAGCATCCTGCCTTTGGTGTTCTGCAGACTGCACAGATCAGCGGCTGCCAGTGATATGGCTTTTAAGGCCAGGACTGCAAAGCGGAGACAAAGTTGATGTTTGTACAATGGGACCTGAAGACTGCTGAATTCAAGTGCAACCTTCTGGACACTTGATGCGACACTTGGACACTTGGACACTTGATGCAACCTTCTTGGACACTTGACTCATGATGCACCACCCACTGAACTGCTCAGCTAGGTGCACTGATGAACACGTTGTCAACACTGGTGCTTCACTGGTGCTTCACTCCAGAGTAATCGCTTCTGGGCCGTCAACCTGGCAGGCAGTGAACTATATGCTAACCACGGACAAGTTTGGTGAGTACCTCTGTAGCTCTTGCCTATGCTGGCGCCAACTGGATCTGTCAAGCGGGTGGCTTTAACCTGCAACCCATGCTCGGCCTACAGTGGCATAGATCGTTCGAGGAGTGGCACAAGCCAGGCAGCATGCCAGTCTGGGGTGGCACTGCTTGCACAGCCCTCTTTGATCCATGCTTGGCAAGCAGCTGAAGTACTGCTTAAACGAGTACTTGGAAAGTTTATAAAGCCACAGGTTCCTGTTCTTTGGTTGACAGCCTCAGCACCGTGGAAAGTCACAGCAGTGAAGCACTGAAGCTCAGCCTTCGGCTTGAAGCGCTGTGGTCACCCCTGCAGGCGCCGCGCCAGCTGCGATGTTCATTGATCACCTTTGCAACTGCTGTTTAATTCGCTGATCAGCGCTAGTTTTCAACCAAGCCTTGAACCCGGTCCAGCGCTGGTGACAGCTTGCTGCACGCGTCGACCCAAGTCAAGGGCTCGTAATGCGTTGATTGCTTGCTGCTGAAGCTGTGCTGTTGATCAGGAGGCAGCTATGGAGGATGGGCTCGACGTCCGCTTCTGTGCCTGCACCTTGACTTGCTGCGCCTTTTGATCAGCACTACGTCTTGATCAACGAAAATATTACACGCCAAGTGAAATCCTTAGTCGTTGGAGGTTGCAAAAAGGGACGGCAGCAGCATCAGCACTCTGCTGCAGGGAGCGAGTTGCCGAGCAGTGGTGAGCTCCCTTGATCACGCACTGTGCGAAAATGATGTCGAGCGTAGGCGTCAGCAGCACGTAATCAGCCAGCGCAGGCAGCAGTTTTGCAACCCTGCCAGCAGTATGCGCTGAGTTGCAGTGCCCGATTGTACGTTGATGGCTTGATCAGGCTGTGATCATGTCGTTGGCCCTGTCACGAACGTGCTTGATGCTTGCAGGAGGTGTTGACACAAAACGAGCCAGCCAAGGCTCAGTGACTGAGCAGAGGGATGGCTCCGGGTGCCCAGAGCTGGCAGCCTGAGCTCAAACGCTCGTGGTCATCGACATGCAGTGGGCCAGTGACTTCGATCGCGCTATCCAGTAAGGGCAAGGTAGCAGTGTCTACTGCCAGCAGCGTCTACTTGTTCGACGCCCCACCCTCGTTGGAGCTCAAAAAGGAGATAACAGCTGGTGCAGCAACCATCACAGCAACTGCATTCAGCAGCAAGGGCACTGATGTGGTGTCTGGTGGGGCTGATGGCTTCCTCAAGTGGTGGCAGGTGGAGACAGGAGAGGAGATGTGCATCACGCAGTTCCCTGAGAGGGAGGAGGGCAGCAGCGAGCTGGCTGTGCAGGAGGTGGCCTGCTCCAAAGCAGGCTACGTTGCGGCAGTCAGCGGCAGGTGCACTGCTACAGACAGACTGGCGCTGAACAGTATGCAATGTCAGCAACAGCAGCAACAGTGACGGACAACAGCAGGGTGTGCAGCATCACTAGAACTGGAGCACATGACAGCAACCTAGGGTCACTTGAAGCTGCACTGGCGCCGGCAGTGGCATGCTACGGTAGTGCTGAACCTGCTAGCAGTTGTTAGGCCGATGTTGCACAGGGCTTCTTGCCTTACTGGACGCGCACAGCAATGCTGCCGTAGGCTTGCATATACGCTGCTGCGTTACAAACACAAGCACACTCTGCACACTGCGCAGCCCGCTTCCGCACCCCACTTGCACCTGCGGTCCAATGTTCCGGTTCTATGGCATCCTCCTATGCCCGCAGGTACCTCTGCGTGTTTGGTGCGGGGGGTGAGCACCTGCACACGCTCAGCGCCGAGGGCAAGACAGCAGACAGCCACCACCTGCAGCTCATCAACTGGCTAGATGACACCACCGTGTCTGCAGTGTCAGGCCACGAGGTGTCTGTGTGGAGCGTGAGCCAGGAGCAGTACAAGGAGGTGGTCGTGTTTGCAGCGATCCCGCAGGTCAACATTACGCTGCTGGCAGCCTCGCCAAACGGTCGCTTCCTGGCAGCTGCATGCGAGAACGGCATGGTGAGTGTTGCCACCGTCTGTCTGGGTGTGAGTTGTTGCCGTAGCTGCAGCTAGCCCATGCTTGATTGATGCCAGTGCCGATCAGGGCAGCTGCAGGAAGACTGTTGATATGGCATAATGGCCGATCAGTGTGCAATGTAAGCAGTACAGTACGTCGCAAAAAGAATCATGGCGGTTATTGTATTGCCCATTTTATACATGTTGTCGGCAGCGCCTGAAACTTCAGGAAATCGTTTATTGAGCGCCCACGTTTACCTCCTCGAGCACGCAGCAATCAGTCTGTGCAGCCACGTAAACCACTTGCACACATGCACTGTTACCATCAATAAAGTAACAACACAAGTTTGACCGCCAGCAACTTCGCCAGCACAGCCGCTGAGGCACGGCTCGCACCAGCAACGAACACACCGACCCTTCGGTGATACCACAGGGAGCAGCAACACAGGTGAGCAGCACCAGGACAAGTGCATTCCACTTTTCAAACAGGCACAAAAAACAGGGCCCCCCAAAACACGTGATTCCAACGCCATGCAGCGCATGCAGCACAGACCGGCCAGCCAGCCACGTCATGCATGCACAACATACACACGATTACACACCGGCAGCTGCCGCACATGCCATGCAGTCATCGAAACAAAATCAATGATGCATATCAGGCACAGCAGTGGGGCTGAAACAGCCAGAACAGACCCCTCCCGCCATTTCTTAGGGGCGAGGAGGGGCACCCGTTTAATCAAATTGTGACGACTACAGACGTCCATGCAACATTTTAAGCACGCCATATTGCAGCAAAACATCTCTATTTTGATACACCAATTTGGCTCAGGATTCTTTATGAAGGGCACTGAATAGCTGCTGCTTAGGCTGGATTGATGCCAGTGCCCACCAGGGCAGCTGCAGGAAGGCTGTGGGAATTGCATGATGTGTTTGGGTCTCTGTGCTTGATTGGAAGTTGCCAGGCCTCAAGCAGCAGGTTGCAGGCTTGCAGGAAAGCCTGCGCAGCTGCCCTGTGCTGCAAGTGCTGAGTGCCAATGGCACGATGAGTTGGGGTCTCTGTGCTTGACTGGAAGCTGCTAGGCCTTGGGTAGCACGGTTGCAGGCTTGCAGGACAGCCTGCGCAGCTGCGCTGCCCTGCCCTGCAAGTGTTGAGTGCGGCTCAAACCAGTGCTGTGCCTGTTGCTCAGGGTCGCTTGCTCTTGCTGTATCTGACGCATGCGCGTGTGTGCTGCGGCCTTGGTTGTGCGTGTTCCTGCAGGTCCAAGTGTGGGACATCCAGCAGCAGCAGGACAGCATGCGTCCCAGCATGGACCCCATCCTGAAGATATCAGAGGGCATAGAGGGCAAGGTGCGAACCGCAGCAGCAGCAGCACAGTCAAGCCGCAGATCCTATGGAGAGCATACAACTATAGCTGCTGCTGAGCTGCGGTACATGTGTACACCCAGTGTCTGCAACAGCAACAGCAGCGGCAGCCTAGAGCTGGTTCATCTTTGCTGCTAGCTGTACATGTCGCCACGGCTGATGGTGTTGCTTGATGCCAGCTGCAGGTCCTGTGCCTTGTGCTGTGTGCTGATGTGCGCCTCTTGTGGGTATGCTGTGTGCGATCACGGCTGTATCGCAGATCGAGAAGCTGTCGTGGGATGCGACGAGCAAGCTGCTGGCAGCAGCTGTGGGCAATGATGTGCTTGTCTGGTGAGACATGTTGGCAAGCGCTGCAGAAGTTTGTTAGATGCGCGGGGGCAGCACCCGAGGAATCCGCAGCAGCAGCAGCAGCAACAGGGGCTGCATCTCAGTGCATGCTAGCTGCCAGGAAGTAAAGAGACCATGCTGCTGTATTTGTGTGCGGCACTGTGCCACTGGTCCCGCGCGTCACAGCTGAGTGAAGCAAGCGCTGCTCACAGCTCACTATGTCCTATCACTGGCTTGTTGCACACTCCACAACTGGTGCGGTTGCTGCTGCTGCTTGCTGTGCTGCTGCTCTCCTGCAGGGACATCTCTGCTGTGAAGGACGGCAAGGTTGAGAGCTTTGTGTGCATGGGCTACGAGCAGGGCGCGCGCGTCACATGCCTGGCCTTCCAGAGCGCAGGCAGCCTGCTGGTGAGTGGGGCGACGCAGGGCAACAGCCTGCCACAGCAGCGGCGATTGAGATGCGTGCGTTGCAGTTCTTGCGAGTGGGCAGTTGACTGCAGCAGCAGGCTCATGCGCACTACAGCCTGGTAGACAAGCCACCTTGTGGCATAAACAGACGGCAGCTGCGGCAGCCACTGGTTCGCACGGTTGCATCTCCTGCAGGCAATCTTGCAGCTACACTGTGCCGTTGAGTGCGTCTAACAGACGGGTTGTCTTACAGAAGCTGCCGTGCTGCGTTGCTGCTATAGGCGAGTGCTGCGGACAACGGGCAGTGCCTGGTGCACGACGTGCACGGCTTTGGCAGCAGCGGCGTTGTCAATGGGCTCATCAGCCATGTGGCAGCAACAAGCATCAGCAGCGAAGACAGCGGCGATGCAGTGCAGGCACTGGCCTGGCACCCTGCTGGAATGCTGCTGCTGGGGTCTGAGTCAGGTGCGCATGTTGTTAGATGAGACCGGTGTCGGTTGCATCATGTCTTGGTTGTGTAGTTTGATAGCCATGCTGTACGGCCGTGAAAAGATTAGGTATGCATGCGGCATGCTGCATCGCTAGTCGCTGTGCTTGCAGGAGCGCTTGCTGCTTGATCGTGTGTGGTTGGAGGTTGAGCAACATCACCAGGCTGCTGCGTCGGCTGCTGATCTAGTTGCTGTTGGAGGGCTATAAAGCTCATGTTGAGCTCTGTGTTGCTCGCTGTGCTGCTGTTGTGACACAGGCTCTGTCGTAGCACTGCAGATCCTCAAAGCGCCTCAGCCGCAGCAGCCACAGCAGCAGCAGCAGCAGCGGAGCCCTGACAGCTCTGAGCAGCAGCTGCCGCAGCACCCGCAGCAGCACAGATACAAGAGCCAAGACATGGTGCGTTCAAACAACTGCCATGCTAGCTCTTTGCTGCTGAGCGTCAAGCATCATTGCTGTGTCGACTGCGCATGTGTGGATAGCCTGCAGTGTGCCACGACACGTGTTTGACCAGTGATTGACCAGTGCTTATGTGTTTGACCAGCGTTTGACAAGTGCTTATGCGTTTGACCAGTGTTTGACCAGCGATTGACAGCTGACACAACATTCCCACCTAGTGCCAGAGCTGCGACCAACACTTGCTGCTATTCCCCTTATGCTGCTACGCTCTGAACATGAAATTGCTGCTGTTGTTGCCTGCAGCGGCGGCAGGCCAACGGCCCCAGCATGGAGTACAGCGGGGGCAGGGGCGGGGGCAGGGGCCGCCACCACCAGGGCTGGGGGGGCGAGCCGCTGATGCATGGGCTGCAGCACCACGCAGCAGATGACGCGACAGGCATGCCGGTGAGCAGCGCTGCTAAAGAAAAGCATTGTAGTGCAGCACTGCTGTTTGCGTTTTGTTTTCAGGTTCGACTGTTGATGTTCAGTTCCATCGTTGTCCATCTGCTGTAGTACTTGGCAGCTCCGGATTATCCTGCTATCCCGCAGCAGCAATGCCTCAGTTGTTTGAGATGTATCGACACCTGCTCTGCACTGTATTGTGCTCTGCTGCTCTGCTGTCAAACGTACCTGAACCTTGTTGTGCCTCACACACACCATGATTAAGGACGCTCTCCTGCATTGCCTGATCAGTATCGCGTCTGCTCGCGTACTTACTTCCTGCAGGACCACAGCAGCAACCCTACGTACAGCGGGGGCCGAGGCAGGGGCAGGGGCCGTGGTGAGATGAGGCTCATGCCTGCGCCAGGCAGCTACCCGCCTTACAAGCACGAAGGGCCGGGTGCGGCCTACCCCACTGGCATGGTGCATGTCGCGCCAGAGGGGGGCATGCCCCCGCACTCGCCAGATCACCCGCCCACGGTAAGACTAGTATCAGAGATACGAGTATTATCAAGACTTTTGGGAAGGCCTTTTGATGCAGCTTCGAGTAGGAAGTGTGTATGGTGGCGCAGGTGGTGTAGACAGCCGACGCTGCGATTCGCACTGTGCAAGCATGGTGCAAAACAAGTGTCGCATGCCGCATGGCGCGTGTGGCGTGGAACACGGGCGTGGCCGCGCAGTCTCCTGATCACCCGTGTACGCTACTAGCACAGGTTGTTGCCTCAGCTACAGGAAGATCAGCCAGCAAGCAGGTGTTTCAAATCATCCATGCCAGCACCTGCAGTTATGGGTGACCACAGAGCAAGTTTGCAGCATGCAGCGGTCCCAACATTGGTCAGGATGTGGCGGCAGTGCGTCAACTGTCTCAAGACCATCACCTGTCTCGCCCGTGGCTGACCTTTTGCTGCTGCTGCTGCTGCTGCTGCTGCTGTGTCAGATGATGGCGCCCTGGGGCATGGTTGCGTCCGTGCCAGGCATGGGGCCCATGTGGGTGCGGCCCATGCCGGGAATGGCCATGCCTTACGCAATACCCTACGGCCAGGTGGGATCTGTGCTGCTATTGCTACTGCTTGTTCTGGTGCCTTTGTGCCATACATGTCTGTTCTGCTCTGTGTCATGCTGACTCAACTACTTGACGGCATTGTTGTTGAAAGACATGTGCTGCTCCTGCATGCACCCCGCCGCAGCTGGCTGTAACACATACTCCAGCGTCTCGATGCTACCGCTGCTGCTGCTGCTGCTGCTGCTGCAGATGATCCCTGCCATGAGTCCAATGGCGCCCGGCATGACCTACGTGCCAGCAGCAGCAGGCGGCATGCCACCCCCAGCAGCAGCAGCTGCAGGGCGCGGCTCAGCACCCCACAACAGCAGCAGCAACAGCACTGGGGGCCCTATGGGCCCAGCGGGTGGCAGAGGTATAGTCCGCAGCAGACACCAGCAGCAGCAGCAGTATGGTGGCAGCAGCAGCAGCCAGAGCACCCCGCCTGGGAGTGCTATGGCTGTCAATGGCAGCAGCGGGAGTGCTGCTGGCGGGCTTGCAGCTGCTGCTGCCGGTAGCAGCAGCAGCGGCGGCCATGACCGCAGGTCTGGTATTCCTGGCCCTGCACCCCCACCAGGACCTGCCCCTCCCTCTGCGTATGATCGACCGCATGCAGCAGCAGCAGCAGGTGGCGGTCCTAGCCCATCACCCGATTACAGAGACGGCCCGATGCAGCAGCAGCAGCGGTACGGTGATCGGGGTCAGCAGCAGCAGCAGTGGTCAGGGGGTTATGCGCCAGCAGACGCCGGCAGCAGCAACAGCAGCAGCAGAGGCGGGTATGTGCAGCCGGGGCATCTAGAGCGGTCGACAAGTGAGCCACCCGTACCATCTGCTGCTGCTGCTGGTGGTGGTGGGGTGGAGGCTCCACCGTATAGGTTTGCTAGAATGCCTTGGGGCTATGGCCATGTGCCACCTGGCGCCAATGCTGCTGCTGCTGGTGGTGCGGCTGGCCCAATGCAGTACAGCGACAGGCAGGGCGCTTCTCGCGAGCGGGTCAACGGCAGGGGACAGTACCACAGCAGGGATCCCCAGCAGCAGCAGCATCAGCAGATGCAGTATCAAGGGCAGCCAGATGTGCAGCAGCCAGGCAGCCTACCCCACAACCTGCAGCGGCAGGGATCTCATGCGAGCAGCGGCCCGCAGCAGCCGCCGTATGACGGCCGCTATATGCAGCAGCAGCAGCAAGGCGGGCCGCACAGTCCGCACCAAAACAGCTCGCCAGAACCGCAGCAGCGGGCGTCCAGCAGCAGCAGCAGGCATCACCATAACGGCACCAG
This sequence comes from Tetradesmus lagerheimii, assembly GCA_902809745.2. Taxonomy (NCBI): domain Eukaryota; kingdom Viridiplantae; phylum Chlorophyta; class Chlorophyceae; order Sphaeropleales; family Scenedesmaceae; genus Tetradesmus; species Tetradesmus lagerheimii. The sequence goes on along the minus strand of CADDIJ020001638.1, from coordinate 44,697 downwards.
CAGCAGCGGCTACCCTCCACCCAGCGGCGGCTATGCAGCAGCTAGCCCTGCTGCTGCTGCTGCTGCTGGCGGCGCTGTGATGATTCCTGCAAGTCCGACGGCTGCTGCTGCAGGAATGCCGAGCCCTGTGGCGGTTCCTGCAGGTATGATGCCGCGCCCAATGGCCGTACCCATGTGGATGTATCCACAGGCAGCTGGCGGTTGGAGCATGACTGCATACCCGCAGCATTGGCCAGGAATGCCAGCACCGTACTACGCAGCCGCCGGTTACTATCCTGCTGCGTACCCTGGCATGGCGCAGCCGCCGGCTGGCATGCCAATCGCTGCAGTGCCTGCGAATGCAGCAGCAGCTGCTGGCAGTCCCAACCCTGCTGCTGCAGGTGCAGCTGATGGGGATACGGGGGATAGGCCGGATGTAGCAGCAGCAGGAGGGGGAGGGGGTGGGGTGAGGCACCACGCGGGGCCTAACTACCACAGCAGCAGCAGGATCAGCCACCGTGGGGCCGGCAGTGAAGAAAGTGGAGCCACAGGAGACGATGGCGGCCCCAGCAGGAGCAGCAGCAGCTACGTTCGGGGTGGTGGCAGCGGCGGCGGCAGTGTGGTTAGTGCTCTGGAGGGCAACCGTGCGCTGTACATTGGCAACCTGGCTCCCAGCGTTGATGAGCATGTGCTGACAACGCAGTTTTCGATGTATGGGCAGGTCGTCAATGCACAGGTGAGGCGAGCATGGTGTTGTGACGACTTGAAGTGCCATCTGTGACGTGTGCTTAAGCAACGCTTTGGCTATCCGCGCGCATGGTCAGGACATGTGTGCACAGGCGAGAGGTGGTGCAGCGACTCTTTGTAGTGCTGCTGCACATGCCGACTCTGAGGGTGCTGCTGCTCAATGCGTCATTTGATCCTGTATGTTGTGTTCAGCTGTCACGACTCTGTTAATGATGATACTGTGCCTTGTCACAACACGCGCCACATTGTAACAGCGTCACTCATCATGATGCTGCTGCTGCTGTGCGCTGCCCCTGCAGATCATCCGCGACCGCGAGACGTGCGTGCACCGCGGCTATGGCTTCGTCACATTCCAAACCTCTGCGTCAGCGCAGGCCGCCATTGCCCACCTCAACGGCATGGCAGTGGCAGGGCCCTTCCAGGGACGGCAGCTGCGCGTGTCACCATCCACTAAGGCACGCTAACTGCGGCCGCAGCTCGGCGCTGCTGCTTGTGGCAACAACCGTGCTGTATGCCGCCACCAGGGCAGGCAGCTGCGCGTGTCACCCTCCACCAAGGCACGCTAACATGCTAAGAGGCGCGGCTGGCTGCGACCGCAGTGCGGCGCTGCTGCTGGTGGTGCAACAGCTGTGTATGCAGCTGTATGTTGTAACCCATTGCAGCGCTGCGCTACAGGTGCGGCAAAGGCAGCGCGGCAGTGTTCAACACCAACTTTGTGGTTGACCAGCTGCGGCAGAAACAGCGGCAGTGCTGCAGCGTTGATGTCTTGTTTTGTGGCTGCCAGCTGTCTGCAGCTGGGGTGGCGCTGAAGTTCTGTCGTTGGTGGTGTTGTAGCACGTCATCCGCAGTCTGCATCAGAACTGTCCGTGGGGCCAGCCTGTGCGGTGTGATAGGGTGGGGATTGGCTGCACTGTCGGTGAAGACGTTTTGGTGGCACTAGCAGGTGTGGTTCAAGCTGGTGGTGGCAGCAGCTGCTGTAGCTCTGGAGGTGATGGGGCTGGGATGGTGGCGCATTTGCGCAGTGTTTGAAGTCAGAATGATCTGGTGTAACGTATCTGTGACGCCGGGGATCTGTTGCGCACAGGTCAGCGGAGGTGCCGCAGCAGCTGGCAAGCAGCAGCTGCTGCAGGTGCATTGCGGCTCTGCACAGCGGGAGCACGGTGCAACAGGTGTGACTTGCATTGGGTCCTGCATGCTGCATCAGCCATCATGCTGCATGTGTGTGCAGCCAGGCAGCAGCAGCTGCTGCTGCTGTGGGAATGGAGTGCAGAGCTGCGCTGCGTGTGTGCAGTGCTGTGCATATGAGCGGTTGTGTGTGGGTCTAGGAGTTTTCCAGATACGCTAGCATGCCGATCGTCTGCTGGTGTGGAGTGTGGGGCCTGCTGCTGGCGGCAGATTTCGCAAAGCAGTGGCGGCCAGTGACCTTTCCTCGGACCAGGAAATGGGCGGGATTCCTTCTAATCTGTGCATGTGCAGTGCATTGCATTGTATTGTTGCGTGTGCAGCGCACTGCACAGAGGTTTGGCGCGTCACCTGGTCCATTACATGACAGCGCGCCAACAAGCACTGCAGCCACTGCATTCACCGCATAAGCTGTGCATGGTCTGTGCGCGCTGCGCACAGCTGTGAGGTGCTGCGAGTACTGCTGATTGCGGACGCACTTTGCAGCAGGTCCCTGCTGCTCGTGTGTTGCGGACATATGTATATCTGGGGCCCCCGTGCGTTACCGCACGACCCTACCAGGAATGCTCGTCTGCCAAACGTTCCACCTTGCAGCGTTGAGCTGTGGGAACTATCACTCTGCTTTGAACAAGGCGTGAGCGGCAATGCTGCCTGGCTGTTGCACATGATGGTCTCCTCCTGTTGGTCAAAACGGTGGTCTTTGAGTGATGTAGGATAGGACCGCATGTCAGGAAAGATGGGCGGTTTTATGCAGCAGCTGTCAACAGTAGCCACAAGCTATAGCACAGCACCATACACAAAATAACCTGCATATGCCAGTGCCCTGCAGCTGTAACAACTGTGCAAGTGTGTGCTCGCGTCCTGCGCGTTCTGCAGCGGCTGTGTGTGCACATTCTCTGCGTTGAGCAGTGTGTGCGGTGCGCGCAACGACTGCGTGAGGCACGTGATGATGATGATGATGCGTGAGGCACGTCGGCTGCATGATGCATGCGTGCACACTGCATGCAATATGCTGACAGCAGGTGCCGGCGCCAGCAGGACAGGTGCACAACTTGAGTGTTGCAGTGCATGCGTCTGCTGGACTACCAGTGGTGACGCAGTGAGGAAGAGCTGCTGCTGCTGCTGTTCACAGCCAGTTGCATGGCACTGATTGCCGAGCACTGCTTGCTGTGTGCGGCCATGCACTTGTGGTGCATGAGACATCAGCGAGGCTTTGCATACCATGTATGCACGTCTTGAGTAGCAGGCAAGCAGCATAAGCATGGCGGGCGCAGCATGGTGGGGTCATTGGCTGGCACTCAGGCAAGCTCTCTTTGCACCACGGCATAGGTTGCAAGGCATCATCCAATTTTGAACCCCTGCGCAGCTGCGGGCTTGCGGCATGCACTTGTGTGCACACTTCTGCTTTGCTTCAGCACCAGCTTGCTTCAGCACCCAGCCCGAAGTCCTTGGGTGTGACTCACAAGCACGGTGCTTCCGGGCCTGCCGTTGGTGTTGGTGGCTTGGCTGCAGTGAGCTGCAAGCGGCCGGTTCATAGCATAGGTTACTCATCATCATCATGTTAGCATAGGTTACTGTAGATGTTGGCGTGGTTATGTGTAACAAGATTCTCTTCAGCCACTGATCATGTACTTCTGCAACCGGAGTTCTCGGACAGCCGCATACGGCCTTGGGCTCAGCTGTATACAAACTCGTCAAGCATTGCATTGAGGTATGACTTTGCTTTTACCTGGAGTCACTTTATAATATGTGTTAGTAGAATGGCGCTTGTTGGGTAGAAAGAAATGGGATTGTTACACCATAACACGCGGGCCCCGTTAGCCATGGCGCTGGCCATGCATGCATCCGTAATGACTCCACTGCGGCAGCCCTGTACACAAATATCATTCTGGCGGGACTCGTTTCAGACAACTGAAACTGCTGAACTCATTCAGTTCAGCTCTGCGGCTTCCACCACTACTTCTGCATCCACAGCGATAGCCTGCTGCTGCTGCCACCGGCCCGCTGTAACTGCTGCAGCGCCATTCAACTGCACTGCTCTGCGGCCATGCAGAGGCTCACGCTTAACAAAGTCAACCTGCTGCTGCCCCATCGTCACAACCGCTATATCCCTCAAGTAATGTGGCAGTTGCTCAAGCAGCACCTGCCGCTGCTGCAGTGGCGACTTGCCGTTGCTGCTGCTGCTCCTGCTGCTGTCACTACTGTCGCTGCTACCCCAGTCATCTGTGTGCTGTGTTGATTGCTGCGGTGCGGTGCCGTTGCTGCTGCTGCTGCTGCTGGTGGTGGTGTGTGCTCCCCAATCCTCGCTGCTGCTTGCATCCAAGCGTGTTGGCCAGTCAACAACAAAGTCACCATGGCCCACCTGCGGCCAAACAAACACACGCATTTCGCCACACCAACATGATGTCAGATGTATGGGAAGACCAGTGCAATCAGCTGTATAAGATCAAGCAACAACAAAGTCACCATGGCCCACCTGCAGCCACACACACACCAGCGGTTCAACAAACACCGAATGGATTTCAGATGTATGAGAAGATCAGTGCAGTCAGCTCTACAACAAAGTCACCATGGCCCACCTGCAGCCACACACACACCAGCAGTTCAACACACCAGACATATTTCAGATGTATTGGAACATCAGTGCAGTCAGCTCTACAACAAAGTCACCATGGCCCACCTGCAGCCACACCCACCCACCAGCAGTTCAACACACCGCATGCATTTCAAATGTATGGTAAAATCAGTGCAGCCAGCTCAACAACAAAGTCACCATGGCCCACCTGCAGCCACACACACACACACCAGCATGTCAACACACCAAAATGTAAGGACTTCAGTGGATGACAGAATCAGCACAGTCAGCTCATTAACGCAGCCGCCATGTCCCACCTGCAGCCACACACACCAGCAGGTTGCAAAATGCGCATGCTAACTAGTGGTGTGAGCAGTTGCATGTGCACGAGTCTGGCCCTGCCGCTGCCAAGATAAACAAACTCTTTGACGTGTTGCCAACGTCTGCATGAGCCTGGCCACTGTACAAGTGTATGCCCAGGGTCGTGTTCCCACCTTGTTGTAGACCAGGCTGCTGCTGCTATGTCATCAGGAGAACTCAACCCCAGCAACAAGCTCATCACGCCTGCATAAACCTGGCCACCGCATGTACAAAGGTACGTCCAAGGTTGCAGAATCCCACCTTGTTGTACACCAGGTGCTTTGCAGGCACGCCGCAGTCCAGCAGCCGGTAGTACATCTCAGCTGACTCATACCTGCAGCAGGCAGCAGCGGCAGCAGCAGCAGGCAAGTATTAAACAGCATTCAGTGCTGTCACGACCTGCAGCCGAGGCAGATAGGCTTAGATCACTGGCCCATCGCTCGGCAGAAAGCTACCAGCTTCAGCTGCAGTGTAACTGACACTGCAACATATGACACCAATCGACAGCATCGTCTATATTGCTCACACAACGCGCAGCGGCACTGCACCACCCATCCCTTCTAACACAGGCACTCATAATGGCCAACAGGCATCACAAAGGACACCAGCTGGGAATCACGCAGTCACGTTGCATGGAGCAGCCACCCACCAGGGCACTGTGAGGTCTGTGCAGCTGCTAAGCAGCACAGTTGGTGGCAGGAAGCGCGCCGCAGCTAGCTCAAACGGCATCAGGGGCGCCATGCCTGCCATGCTCTGCAGCTGCAGCGCAGCCTCACTCGCAAAGTGGTGCGCACTGCCACGCTCAAAGCCTGCAGCAGCAGCAGCAGCAGCAGGATTTGCAGAGCCAGCGCATCATCATACTGCGCCATACAAAGCACTGCGAGACAGGCACTGCCGTCCATATTGTTGCACACCTGTAGTACTGCAATAGTGCATATTGTTGCGCACCTGTAGTACTGCAATAGTGCATATTGTTGCGCACCTGTAGTACTGCAATAGTGCATATTGTTGCGCACCTGTAGTACTGCAATAGTGCATATTGTTGCGCACCTGTGGTACTGCAATAGTGCATATTGTTGCGCACCTGTAGTACTGCAATAGTGTTCCACAATGCTGAGGGACCAAAACACCACGGCCAGACCAGCAGGCAATATCTCAAGCTCCATGTTCAGTGGCTGTTTGTGCTGCAACAGTAAGCAGGCACTAGGATCTGCAGCAGGGCCACACCGCTGCTGGAGATACAAAACATATATAAGCACCACACCTATGCGATGTGCAATGCTCTCCCCTGCCAGTTGGAAGCTGCTGTAGAAGCCACACGCTGGCGGCTCCTGCTCATCCCCCCGCTGCTGCTGCTGCTGCTGCTGCTGCTTCTGCAACATGGTTTCTTCCTGCTGCTGCTGCTGCTGAAGTGCTGCTCCAAGAATGACAGCTGGCGACATTGCAGCAAAGCCTCCAAAGCCGCCCATTGCTCGCTTCATTGTGCTGAGTTCATGCACACCGCGGTCCTTCTCATAGCTGTAGTGCTTCGCAATGTCATACACACCAGTGATGGCTACAAACTGCCGAGGGAAGTGTGGCATACGCTGCTGCTGCTGCTGCTGCTGCAGGACTGCGGTGTCAGGCTGCTGCTGCTGCTGCTGCTGCTGTTGACCGATATTGTGTGCTTGTTGTGCTCGCTGCAGCAGGGCCATCATGCAGAGCTGCGCGCCTGCTGAGTGCCCCACCAGCGACACCTGCATGCAATGCACATCAATACCGTTCAATAGATATGTATAGTGCAGTGATCGCAGACATTCGACTGTCATCAGCTGCTGCTGCACTGCTTGCATAGTGCTGCTGTAGTCTGCTAGCTGACTGCCAAGCTTTCGTTTGGTGGGCGCAGCACAAAGCAGCACCAGCACGGAGCTCCACACACTCTTCAGAATAGCCATGCGTCTTGTTACTAGCTGTGATGCAGAACCTAAGGCAGCAACGACAAGAATGCACATAGCGCACATGTATGCAATCTCAGCACATGCTGTACAGCAACACTTCATCGACTTCATATATGCACGTAACGCACATAGAGGCGATATCATATTTCTCAACGCAGCCCCACCACCATCACCTGCTGTGCATCGCCACCGTACTGCTGCACATGCTCCATGGCCCAGTCAAACGCAGCTGACACTTCATCCACCAGCTGCGGTACAAGTCCCTCAGGATACAATGTGTACTGCAGGCGGTACAAATGGCAGCAGTACAATATAGATGAGCTGTACAGCGGCACATCATTAGCAAACTGCGGTACGCCCTCTGAATACACTAAAGAGCAGCAATCCTGTCATGAATTGTGGCACTAGCTGCTCTGGAGTCAACGGACAGCAGGCCACACATACAGCAGTACACACCTAGGCAGTACAAGCGGTTACACTGCAAACACATGACCGCACCAGGACTTCTGAGGACGTTGGATACTGCAGCCACTTCACAAAGGACGCAGATAGCTGCAAACGAGACCACAAGCACGCACACATTGAAGTTGCTGCTGCTGCTGCTGCTGCTGCTGGCCGCACCTGCACAACGCAGGCCATCACACCCAGCCGTGCCAGATAGTGAGCCATAGGCGCATAGTGCCTGTGGAAGAGTGCAGAATACAAAAAGAGTGTGTTGCAGCAGGTGGAACTAGCCCTTGGGTTTTGACTGAGCTGCTTATGTTGACGGACAGTTCACATCGGCACGCACACTCACAGAGCTGAGAGAAATTGCCAAACGCATGTGCTGAATGCAGTTAGTTTAGGCTTTGATTAACCCAGCAAGCCTCCGCACCATTTGTCTCCTGCAGCCCACACGCCTGCAAGTGGCAGCAGCAGCACAAACAAACACGGACTCAGCACAATGTCTCTCTAAGGAGTTGTTCTGTTACAAACGCGGGCATATCTGTTGCCATGCATTCGACAGCAGAAGGAAGCACCGCGCATTCTGTGAGCGCAGGTGCTCTGTGGTAATGCCTTGCTCGTGTCGCTGCAATACAGGTACTGCGGCTGTCACGTGCTGACACCGTGCTCAACTGGGGTGGCTAGTACATCTGCAGTGGTGACTGGACCCACATTTGACTCTCCAGTGCCTGGGTGACGCAGCTGCCTGCTCTTCTGCCACACTTGCACACCACTGCCACACTTGCTCGAGTATGGCAATGCTGTCAGCAGCAAACAACTGCTGCCCCCCCCATTGCCTGCTGAACATGGGCCTGCTCTCACCTCCATGCACAAACACCACCACTGGCACCCCACGCCCAGAGCTGCTGCCACTGCCAGCTTGCCCAGCAAGCTGCTGCTGCTGCTGCTGCTCTGGTCTACTTGCTGCTGCTGCTGCTGCTGCTGCAGCTTCTGTTGGCAAGTAAAGGTCAATCAGGGCCCTAGGTGCCTCTGCATACCGCACATCCTTGACTACATACACAGGCTGCTCGTCGTCACTGCTGTAGCTGTCCAAGTGTGGCAGGGACTTGTGCAGGCGCAGCGCTCGCACTGCAAAAGGCGCTAGGGCTACTGTTGAGCCCAGCTCGCTGGCAAAGAGCTTGCTGATGGATGCAATCCTGCGCAGCTTGTGCACTGGGCTGCTGATGCCTGCAAGCTCCACCTGCGGGTGGATGTGAATGATGGATGCAAAGAGTTGACCATGCGTGGTGTTATGTGTGTTGTTACTGAGTGGAGGCATGGCATGTGCAGAGCCACTGTGTGTGGTGCGATGGCTTCTGCCACTGCTGCTGCTGCTGCTGCTGCTGCTGCTGCTGCAGCATCGCTGCTGCTGCTGCTGCCGGTAATGCTGTTACTGGTGGTGCATGTTGCTGTTGCTGAGCAGGGTGCAACATCCTTCAGACGAATTGTTCCAATGCATAGTCATCTGAATTGCCAGAGCACTAACATGAGGTGTGGGGGCTGAATTCTACGATGCAGGGGGGGTGCAGGCTGTGGCTTGTCTTACGTGCGCCCCCAGTAGGCCCTGATAGAGCGACATGAAGTAAATTCAGCAAAATATACGTGCGTCACTGGCGACGAAGGGAAAGCGAGCTCGCTAACGGGCTTTCAACGCGCCACTTGACTCATGACCTGATGGTGGCTTCGTTGTCGTTTAGAGAGCACACTAAACAGCTTTCGACGTAGCAATGATGTCTGTTGCTACCTTTTGATGCAACCCTGCAGGATCAGCTGTCACCCGGTGTCACTGACTGTGGTGTCATTGGCATGAGGGTTTGCAAACGTCCAGACATCTGCCTGCATACCTTCATGGGCTGTGCTCCACGTCAAGATAAGGAGCAATATCATCTGAAATCCAGGTGGTCGCCTCATGATGGACAAACACAGTAAAGCATGCTAGTAACAATTCATCACCTAGTTAATTGAGCCACCAGCTGGCTGCAGCCAGCATGGGCTGCTATACAAAACGGCTCCGCTATGCTGAACTCGTTCAACCAATTCAAGAAAGAGAGACAGGCCGCCAATGGATGGCAGTGCCCTAAGCGGCCCAGGACAGCACAAGTCAAACAGCAGACCACACAAAGGGCACCCTGCAGCAAGTCACAAATTAAGATTGGTGCACGCTGAGTGTCACAAGCAATCCGTAGGATGCACCAGACAACTGCAGGTCACCCAAATTAGGGCAGTAGGCTTTGATCTCATCAGTGATTCAGCAAAGGAGGTGACTATGCACCCATGCAGCGAACACCGTGCTGACAACTGTGCCAGCTGGTACGCACGCGGCAGCCACTGTCAGCACGCCAACACATGTGTGCTGTACAGCACTGAAGCAGAGTGCAGCAGCGTGCAATGCATCCAGCAACTTGAGACCTGTGCTGTTGCCTGGAGGCACTCATCAAGCAAACAGCGATCACCCAGCCGCTTCCCACACTGCCGTCACGGCTGATACGGACGGCATCATCCGTCCAAACAATGTGCATCACCAAACAAAACTCTCAGGTCATAGTCCGTCCACACGCTGCAGGTCAAAAGGTAACCCTGTTGATAGGTACAATTCGTAGTCAAAGAATACAGCTGGCTGTCAAGTCTAGTATTGTTGTTGCTAAGGTGCGTGCTGCGTGCCTGGCAGGCGCAGGTCACCAGCTCGACTGCACGATGTGCCACCGCAGTGCACACAACCAGGCACAGGGAAGCCATTCTGCCACAATAAGCAGGGCATGTAGCTGCCTTGTTGCGCAAGCAGCATCTATCAAAACCTCTAGCATGTGCCACAGTCCCACGCAAGATCCCCGTGCCATTTCAGCGCACTAGCGGATCACCCACGGCACACAAACCTCCACCACATTAGGCCACCAAGCACACCCACTGACTTTACACGCTCGCACCCCACGTCATCAGCAGTCCAGCTCAACTCAGCTCAACCCAGCTCAGCTCAGCTGAGTTGAGTTGAGTTCAGCTCGCGTACTTGGCCAGCTCCTGCTCCAGGATGCTGATCTGGCCCTCCAGAGCCAGGATCTCATCCTCTGCGTTGCTCAGCTTCAGGCTCAACTGCTCAACCTCAGCAGCAGCAGATGAGGCACGCGACTCCGCACCCTCATACTTGCGCTGCACCTGCAATGACCATCGCGAAGCAGCAGAACAATACGGCATCAGCAGCAGCAGGCGGGTCGGACAGCAGTGATGCGTGCTGGCCCAGTGACAGACTCAGCAGCGGTTGAGCAACGAAAGACCGGCCCAGAGGCACAGGACTGCGTACTGCGCAAAGATAGCAGCTGCCACGACGCAGCCTAAGCCTTCCTCAGCAGCCACGGCAATGCATGAATCACAGGCCCTAGGCGGCACTCCCCACCCCACTCACGCTTTGCAGCGTGGCCTCCAGCTGCCGTATGCGCGCCTGCGGCCCTGCAGGTCCCGTGAAGTGCTCCAGACGCAGCCGCATGTCAGCTGCGCCCTCCTTCACACGCGACAGCTCAGCACTGACGCCCTCAAAGCGCTGCAGCAGCGCGCTGTGGTCCTTGGCAGCATCTGTGGAGCAATGCACAGCAGGAGTGTGCGCAGGATGCAGTGTCAACAAGAGGCGCAACAGATGATGTAAAAGCAAGAAGCGCTGCAGCAGCACGCTGTGGTCCTTGGCAGCGTCTGCGCAGCAATGCACATGTGTACAGCAGATCAAGGCAAGCAGGAGTGAGCGCAGGATGCAGTGTATACAAGAAGCGCGGCAAATGATGTGAAAGAGCAGCACTGCCGCGACGCGGTTTGTCCGCTGACCGCATTGCAGGAGTGGTTTGCCACACTCTACAGGCAACAACAAAGCAAGTGCACGAGGAGCCCCACCCTACTTGAAAACTGAGGCTGCAGCAGCGGACCACAGGCAATAAAGTGCGCAGCTGCAGCACAAGAGCAACAAGTTGCTCGCAACTCACCATGCAGGTCAAACTCAAGCTCTGCAATGCGTGACCTGCACTGCGACAACTCCTGCTGCAGCCCTGCCTGCTCGCTGCCGTGCGCCTGCAGCTGCTGCTTGGCGCCCTCAAGCTGCTGCTGCAGAGCATCGGCTGACTCAGCACGCGCTTTCAAGTCCGCAAGGTCCTTTTCGAGCGCCTGCAGGCACAGCACAGGGTGCAAGTGTGCAGCATTGTTGTGTCCCATGTTTTTCAGCGGTGTGTCGACAACGTGACGAGATCCACAAACACGGAAAAAACAGCTACCATACACACAAGCAAGCAAGCTGCCCACAGCCATACAAACTGCACCGCACAGCCTCAAAACAGCTGCGTACGCGTCTACTCAAAAGGTGCAGATTGGCTGCTGCACTCACGTCTGCATGTATCTGCCACTCCAAGAGCTCCCTAGTGCGGTCTTCAAGCTCGTCCCGCAGCTGCTGCAACTGCTCCGGCACATGCTGCTGCTGCTGCTGCTGCTGCCGATCAGCCAGCAGCTGCTCCTTCTGCCACAGTTGCTGCTGCACGCCCTCTATCTGCTGCTGCTTCCGCTCCAGCTGCTGCTGCAGCTGCTGCAGAGACTGCTGCTGCCGGTCCAGCTGCTGCTGGAGGAGATGCACCTGCTTGTGCTGCGGTTGCTGCTGCTGCTGATGAAGCTGTGCCTGCAGGTCCTGCGCGATGCTGCGTTCTTGCTGAAGCTGCTGCTGCAGTCTCTGCACCTGCTCCGCCTGCTGCTGCATGCGCTGCTGCAGTACTTCTGGCTGCAGGTTTGGCCGGGCAAGCTGCAGGCAGGGAGGAAGGCATGAATTTTCAAACAGGCAGCTAGCTTAGCACGCAGTGGGACGTAGGCGCGGCCTGTGTGAAACATCTTGGATGTACAAGCTGCACTTCAGCTGCAGATGGCAGGTTGACACTTTTCATATGAGTACAAGTAACAAACACGTTTAGGCAACATCTGTACGTCCGCGCATCCTGCCAAGACCAAGTGCCAAATCCATGCATCACAACTGCGGCAGCTGCCAACTCAAGGGTTCTTGAGCTTTGCCTGCAAGCGCATGCAGCCAGCCACCACCGCCGCCCCACCTGCATCGCGCTAAGGCGCTCCTGTAGCTGTGAATTCGCCAGCTGCAGCTTGTCCTCTTTCGCATGGCTCTGCTCCAGTTGCTTCTCAAGTACAGCTACCCGCTGGTTCAGCTCTGCACACGCATCCGACAGCAGCTGCTGTGCCTCAGGACTCATGCTGCTTGGACTGCCGTTGCAGCTGCCGTTGTGTGGGTTCCACTGCATGGCGCCAACACCAGCACTGCCCCTGAAGCTGCTGCTGCTCCCGCCAAAACTGACGCGCCCTGCCCTGCCAGCACTGCCGCTGTACTGCTTAGTTGCGCTGCCGTTGCAGCTCGACTGGCGGTCTGCAAACTCCCGGATGCGGTCAATCAACACATCACGCTCTGCTGTTACGTCGGCCAGCTGCTGTTGTCGCTGCGCCAGCTGCTGGTTCAGATCTGCGAGCTGCTCCCTGCATTGCTCTAGGTGCATCGACAGCGCAGCACGGTCTTCTAAGGCCTTGTCCAGTTCGGATCGTGCACCCTCCAGCTGCACTGCCAGCTGCTGCTGCTTCTGCTGCAGCTGCGGGACCTGCCGTTCTAGCGCTTGATTCGCTTGCTGCACCTTCTGCACTGCTCGCTCACATTTGCGGTACAGTTCAGTTGCCTGCTGCACTGCCGCTTCACGCTCTGCATTATCTCTTTTCAGCGCAAGAATCTCCTGCTGCTGATCCTGGAGCTGCTGCTGCAGCGCTGCTGTGTCCTCGCCATGCGCCTGCAGGCCCCCTTGCCGCTGCTGGTGCTGCTGCTCAAGCAGCGCTGCTTGACTCGCCACATCTGCGAGCAGCTGCTGCACAGCTGCCTCCAGCTGTTTGACCAGCCCGCCTTTCTGCGCAGATGCCGCAGCAGCAGAACCTGCAAGCCGCCCTGCTGCCTTGAGCTGACCCAGCAGCTCCTGCAGCGAGTCCTGCAAGCTGATCAGCGCCGTCTGCTTTTGCTGCAACCGCCACTGCAGCTGCATGATGTGGCTCGCCGAGCCGCTGCTGTCAGCTGTACGTGCCTCCTGCAGCTCTTCCTGCAGCGACTCCAGCTGCTGCTGCAGCTGCGCGCTACGCCCCTTCTCCTGCCCCAACCGCTCCTTTAGCTCCTCAACGGTCTGGCCCAGCAGCTCGCGGTGTTTACGTTCGCTCTGCAGCTGCATCTTCTCTGTGGCTAGCTGCCGCTGGAAGGCCTGCTGTGCATCACCCGCCCGTACACTCGCCTGCTGCGCCTGCTCCTGCAGCTGCTGCTGCAGCGCTGCCACTGACTGCCGCAACACCGTGAGCTGCTCAAGCGCCTCAGGCAGGTTCCTGGGCTTAGGCATCTGCTTCACTGGAGCAAGAAGGGCTGGAGTAACAGCACGGCCAGCTGCACAGCAGCAGCAGCAGCACATGCAGGACATGCAGGTGGGAAAGGCAGGGCTGGATTTTGGCGGGCTTCCCACTGTTTGCCAAAAGCCAAACATGCGGCTGGTGCTGCAGGCAGCGCGGATTATGATCATGTCGGCACAGCATGCAGTCACTTCACGGCTTTGCAGGCTGTCCTCGCATGTCCGTGCGCCACTTCACAGCAGTTGATGTGTACGGGTTCCCACACGCACCACAACAGCAGCATGCGAGCACAAGCACAGCATTCACACTCACGTTTGAGGTTGGCTTCCTGCTCTTGCCTCAGCTGCTCCACCACCTGCTGCAGCTGCTGCAGCTGCACATCCTTAGCATCCAGCGCTCCTTGCAACCCTTCAATTTCCCGCTGCAGCGTGCTCCTCTGCTGCTGCTGCTGCTGCCGTTGCTGCACATCCGGGCTCAAGCTGCCACTGGCAATGCTGCACGTGCTGCTGTGCTCTCCACCTACATACTCATCTTCATCACCCCACTGCAGCCTCCTGCTCACATCAGGCGAAGCAGATTGGCTGGGGCTGCTGCCATATCGCTCGCCCTCTGCTTTGCACGGCGACAAGTCGCTGCCTGTCCTGCACTCTTCTAGCGACCTGTGAGGTAGACCTAGCTCATCCCGCAGGCGCCTGTTATCCTGTTCTGATGTAGCAAGTGCTGCATCGCGTGCATGCAGCTGCTGAGTCAGCATGCGAACCTGCTCCTGCAAGGCGGCTGTCTTCTTGTCAGCCGGCGTGCGCTGGTGCTCACGCAGCGCTGCTACTGCGCTGTTGAGCTGCTGCCTTTGTCCAAACAGCTCGTTGCGCAGCTGCTTGTGCTCATCCTGCAGCTGCAGATTATGTTCTGTCAGCTGTCGGTTTGTATCTGACAGCTGCTTGTTGTCATTTACCACGCGCTGCAGGGCTGCGGGGTCCATCAGCTGCGGGTGCTGCTGAAAGAAAGCATCAACTGCCTTCAGCTTCGCTTGCGAGTCTGCTGCTGCCTCGCGCATGCTGGCAACCACTGGCAGCAGCGCTGCACTCGTCACCGTCACCTCCTGCAGCTGAGCCATGCCTGCTTGCGCAAACTGCTGCAAATGCTGCTGCTGCTGCTGCATGCTGGGCACCAGGCTGAAGCCTGCTGATGAGGGCAGTGCTGCTGTTAGCGCATTCAGCGGCTCGCCTGCTGCTCGACTGCTGGTGCTGCTACTGCTGATGCCAAGCAAGCCGGAGCGCTGCGGTGTGGGTGCCTGCGACAGCGCAGGCGTAAGCGGCTGCTCCGTGCTGCTTTGACTGCTGAAGGGCGCTGCTGGCGCCGCCGCCGCTGCTGCTGCTGCTAGCCGCGTTATGCTTGTGGATGGTGCATATTGGCTGAGGCTGCCGGTAAACGCTGCTATGTGCTGTTGTACTTGCAGGTTCATGTCTGCGGCAGAGCTCTGCAGGTGCATGCAGCAGCACACACAGCGGCATAAGCAGAGCTGAAACAAATGTGCAGTACTGATGCCACACACACGCAGTGGTGGCTCAGCAGGGAGAGCACAGAACTAGGTCAGACGCTGCTGCATAGCATTGACAAGGCACGCGTGGTAGTGATCACCTAAACGCAGAACCAAGAGCATGAAAACAGCTGCTACTCACTCTGGTTGTGAAGCTGTCCTGGGCAGAGAGGCCTGCTGCCCTTGCTGCTGGTGTAGGGCTGACTGGCCGATGTGCTGCTGCTGTGCCAGCTGCTGCTGGCCCTTGGCCTGCTGGTGCCGCTGCTGAAGCCATTTCAAGGCTACTGCCAGGCCTTGAAGATGCTGCGTTCAGCAGCAGATGTAGCAGACAACAGCAGAGGCACCGTGAGGAACGAGCTTCTTCTGAGACCAGGCTCAACCAGGCTTCCAACCTGCCTAGCTGCTTTGCAAGACGCTTTGCAACACACAGTTCTGTAGAGAGCCAGCAGCTGACAGTACAGTACAAACAAACCTGCCACTACTAGCTACATGCCTGCGGTTCCAGTTATATTGCATCTGCAAGCAATGTCAGACACAGCGGATGCTGGGATGCTGCTGTTGCAAGCACATGGTGATGGGTTGCGCTGCCTACCTGCAGACACAGAGGCGGGTAACCGGGACCTTTGAGCGTCGATCATACCAAGCTTCACTCCCAAGCTTGAAAGGTTTGCCGATCTCTGTCGCAGCTGTACCGCTATTCGCTGGTCATCAAGCTTACTGCGGCCTGCAGCTGGCACTGCTGTTGCTGCTGCTGCTGGAATCACCTGGTGCTTGAGCTGCTGCTGGCTACTGCTGTTGAGCTGGTGCTGGTGCTGCTGGCGCTGGTGGTTGACCCGTACTCCTTCGCCTTTCAGTGCTGCTCTTAGCTGGCTCAGGTCTTGGTCCAAGGCAGGTTGCTGCACAGCTGCGCTGCTTGTCCTGCAAGCATACAACATCAGCAAATATTTGCATACATCTCAGTGCACCATGGAATACAGCACGCGGAGAACATGGTGTCCCTATGCCAGCAACCTGCAAGTTGAAATGTAGCTGACCGTTGTGGAACAGCTGCAGCTGCTGTGGACAGGAGACCAGGTCATGCATACAGTTCTCAGCATAGGTAGATGACAAGCACCTTCGGTAGGCTTTATAAGTGGGGAGGCTCGGCACAAAGGGACACGAGGTGCCCTGTGGAGACCGCGGGGGCGATGTGCTGCTGTACTGGCAGTGCTGCTGCTGCTTCACTGAGCGGTTGTGTCGAGACGCCTCCCGCATGCGTTCCATGTTCAGTGACCCTTATAGTTTATATTTTCCATCAAGTCGAAGAGAAGTGTGCATCAGCACGAACAAAGCAGTTTTTGAATGTTGTTGCCAGGGCGTTCAACCCAGATGGGAATTCACGAAACGTAAGATCTTTGCGAAAAATTTCAAAGTAGCTGAAGCAATCAACCTTTGAGTGCCGGTGGGTAAAGCGCGCGATGCTGCTTGCTTGGCAGCTTTGCAACGTCGAGGTATGTCGCTGCAACAGAACACAATCATGACAGAACACAATCATGACAGAACACAAGCATGGGGTTTCTCCCAAGACCCGCGGTGTCCATGCCGCAAACACCTGAGCCCATGGTCTGGCAAAGCAGTACGCCCACTACGTCACAATGCCACACAGCCCATATGATGGCTTTCAAATAATTCTTCGGGTTCCAGAGTCACACACATGCACCGCCACCCGCACGGATCAAGCACTGTGAGTCAACATTGTCTCAGACGTCTGCAAGCACAACCCCTTGCAATTGCAAGGCGGCCGCAATTGCAGCCATGCAGCCAAACATCACAGCGCAGCCCCAGCAGCGCAGATCTTCCGTGTCCTTCACACATGATTCACTCGCCACCTGTCCTGCTGGGGCATATCATGATGTGCTGCACTGGTGACTGCAAGTCTTAAACTTTCTTGGAGATGCTGCAGTGCAGCGCTGCTAGATGCTGATGCCCAATTCTTGCACAGCCCTGCCTGTGCCAGAACACATGCCAAATCCATGCACTCTCATACAGCTTGCTGCTGCCTACATGACAAGATATATAATGTAAAGTGTTATCAACATCGCATCTGCCGGTGCTTGCCACTCAAAGAGATCCCTCTCTGAGTGCTATGCCATCTTGACACTTGATTTGCTCGAGCTACACGCACACCTGCGCTGCCACTACTAAACCCTCTGTTTCTTCTGCACTGCCTGCCTATTTCATATGGTCTTGGCGACACCAACCATGCTTGCTCAGCTTGATGATGATGACGAACCCACCAGCTGCTGCGCCTGAGCTGCTGCTGCTGCTGCTGCTGCTTCTGCCTCCTCCCGCTCTTTCTGCTTGCGTGCTACCCACTTGTTTTTCTGGAACACCCTGTAGAAGCTGCCTGCCTCATTCCTCTCCAGGCGAGTCACCTCTTGATTGGAAGGGTCCTTCAGCAGTACTGCCGCCACGTCTGATCCGTCATCATCCGTCGGCTGTGTGCCACCTGCATTGACCAGCGACACTTGACGGCCTGCGCACAGCAAAGGGCAGAAAAGACCTGGCGGTCGGTCATATGCCTGCCAACTCCCTTCACTTTTGGGTCACAACACAACGCTCGCAAGCAGCCGCATCGTCGCATCATATATCCCACCAGCGTGTCAACTCGCAGCTACCCACACACCTCGACACGCTGACACCGCCACCCACCTTTTAGAAATGCCACGATGCCAATGGGTGAGGGCATCGCCACATCGTACTCCACCAGCATGTTATTCTGCAGCTACCTACATCCACCCACCCTGGCACCACCACCCACCTTCAAGGAATGCCACGATGCCGATTGGTGACCGCATCTCCACATCACAATCCACCAGCTTGTCAAATTGCAGCTGTCTACACACATCGGCTCTCTGGCAACAACCCCTACCTTCTAGAAATGCCACGATGCCAATCATTGAGCGCATCTCCACATCGTACTCCACCAGCATGTCATCCTGCAACCACCTTCACACATCAGCACTTTGGCACCACCACGCACCTTCCAGGGACGCCACAATGCCAATCGGAGGCCGCATCCCCACATCGTACTCCACCAGCAAGTCAACTTGCAGCTACCTTCACACATCAGCACCCTGGCACCACCACCCACCTTCTAGAAATGCCACGATGCCAATGGGTGAGCGCATCGCCACATCGTACTCCACGAGCAAGACAAATCGCAGCTACCTAAACCCACCCACTCTGCACCACCACCCACCTTCAAGGGATGCCAATTGGTGACTGCATCCCCACATCGTATCACACCAGCATGTCACCTTGCAACCATCTACATAAACCGGCACCCTGGCAACGCCACCCACCTGCTAGGAATGCCACGATGCCAATGGGTGACCGCATCTCCACATTATTTACCCCACCAGCATGTCATCCTGCGACCACCTACACCCACCGGCACTCTAGCAACGCCACCCACCTTCTAGGAATGCCACGATGCCAATGGGTGACCGCATCTCCACATCGTACTCCGTACTCCAAGCATGTCATCCTGCACCGCCAGCATCACGTTACGCCCAGCAGCGTGCCACGTCACCCTCCCCAGTTCCTCATCCACGCTGTCAGTCAACCCACACTCCAGCCTGCTGCTCAGCCAGCCCGCATTCGCATCCGGAATCATCTCGTGCTCTGGTGTGACGGGGACAGGGGGGCTGGCGGCTGCCCAGGGCTGCTGCAGGTCCAGCCGCAGCTTGCCGGCGTTGTTGTGGTCGACGGTGAAGAGCTGGTAGCCCTGTGCGTCAAAGCGCAGAAAGCGAGACTGCCTGCAGGCAGGCGCAGCAGAAAAAGTTACACATTATGCAGTACCCAGCAATATCTGCGTATGCTTTGTTGGGCCAGATGTGTGCTTGTGCAGCAGCTCTCAATCACAATCAACAGAATGCTGCTGCTTTACGCCCTGCGTCCAATCCTCTGCTGTATACTCTGCAGCACCAGCTACCATTCCATCATATACAAGGCGCCATACGGTGCGCACGCACACAACACACCAGACAGAACTCCATGCCCCTGGCGCACCTGTTGCCGTCCCGGTTGCACTCGCCAATGACGCCTGTCTGCACAAATGCGCAGCTGCCCACTACACTGATGCTGTCATAGTAGTTCTGCAGGCAGGGCAGCAAACATTCCATCACATTACATGCTCCACCCAAACAGGAGTGGGATGCCAGTCAGGAGGCAACGGGGTTCTCATAGGGAGGCGCATCACAGCAGCAGAAGTAGCAGCGACAGGTACAACAGCTATCAACATCGCAAGCTCAGCATGAGCACCCAACCTGCTCCCGGTCTGCATACTTGTGTACATCTGCTTGATCCACATACAAGTCTAAGTGCATTGGTGCCTCCGGAGTTACAGATATCACTGCACTCGCAATTCACCAGGCGTCTTCTCCTTCAGCCGAAACATGTGCTCACCTGGCTAAGGTGGAAGTGCCCACTAAACCACAGCTTGATGTTAGGGTTTGCCTCCACTAGCCGGATAAACCGCTGCGGCCGGTCACTGTGGTTTAGAAACGCACAGCGGTTCTTCACGTGCACGTTCTCGACCACTTTCAGACCGCAACCCATCGGAGGTGCGTGCGTGAACACTACGATGGGGCGCTCCTTGTTGGCTGCCAGAACTTGCTCAAACCAGGCAAACTGCTCGTCATCAATGTACACCTCATGCACACTGCGGGGATGAGGCACGTTTGTAGACAAAGCAGGGCAGGAATTCCAGCAGGGATGGAAAGTCAGAGAAGCAGCAAGGTGATAAGGAGTGCTGTTTGTAGCAGTGCATGATGCGAACAGACAGTGATCACAGGTGACGAGCACTATCGCTGTGCATGGTGTAGCTGGCAAAGTTGCAAATTGCTGCGCATGCTTGTCACCTGTGTTTGTTGCTCCTGAAGCGCACTGTGGACAGGCCAACGCCCAGCACTGGCCCCAGCTCAGTGGCCCAGTAGTGGTGCTGCTGGAAGGCCTCGTGCCATGCTGCAAGGTTCTCGACGTCCTCCTCAAACTCATCTCCCTCGAGATCTGGACAAAGACACAGCATCAACCAAGACGAGGCAACCAGCCAGAATCATAAACGGTGCCAGGTAGATAGCAGGCTGGCTAGGGACAACCACTGTGCTATTGCTGCGGAATCCGCCACTGGATTTGAAGCAGCCAGCAGTACCAGGATGGTGGAAGTGGCTGCAGGTTCATACAAGTTCAAGAACAAACAGCTGCTGCCTGTGCACCATGCCTGATTTGTGAAGTGTGTGCTGAACAAAGGTGCAGATGATGCAGCTGGGATGATGCATCGTGTTGCCGGTGGTGCATTGCTTTGACAAGAGGATGAGTGCCACAGGCACATGCCAGCCCAAGCTTGTGCAAGCAGACACCCGCGCACACAGCGCTCAGCAACCAACGCTGACAAAAGTATGGCCCAAAAGCTGAGCTGTTGCACACCATGGTTGCCGAGAATTAGTGCGACCGGCGCCTGGAAGCCCTCCAGGTACTCCACTGCTGTCTGAAAGCACGCACGAGACCCTGGCGGCAGCAGCAGCAGCAGCGAGTTGGATTGACAGCACTGACATGTCGAATAGCAGCTGCACAGTTTGATAAACTGCTGTGAACTGGGCATCCTGGAGGTATTCGCTGCATTGGTTCCTGCTGAATGGAAGCCTGCTGAGACCACCTGTCAGTAGCAAGCTGCTTATCAATACAGATTTTGAGGTGCAACCATGCTGTGTGACCTGGCAACTCTTCAAAGCTCAATGAATGTCCAGCCTGGTGTGGCTCATGCTGCCCTCTTTGCAGGCCCATTTCCAGCAGTGCCTCACTGCTGGCATCTCAACTCACCTGGCTGGTATTTGTACCCTCCTAGATCACCCAGCTGCACAACACGCGCCCCGCTGCCAGCATCCTTCATGGCTGCTGCTAGCTGCTGCTGCGCCTCATGGAAAAGGTGCATCTGGCCAGGCTCCAAGTGCAAGTCACCCAGCACTGACACACTGTAGGGACCCTCTTGGCTGCAGCATAAGCAGGCACAATGGGGTGTTGTGAGGTTCTGTAACTTTAAGCAGTTGTGGTTGCAATGACTATGATGTGCAGCAGGTTGGGTGGATTGTGCTGCAGACTGCTGTGCTGGCACGCAGGCCTGGGGTGCGCTGATACTGGGCAAAGCCCGGCTTTGTGGCTGGTGGTTGCTCTGCACTACCAATGCTTGTGAAACGTTCACATAAAGGGCAACTTATATACTGCGGTGTATCACAAAAAACGCAAGTGCATGAGAAGCTTACCTGCTGGTGAATTTGCTGAGCCTGCCATCGGTCCTGCTGCTTGCACTGCCAGCAGACACCCGCCGCGCTGAGCCAGCACGCAGCATACGTGGGCTGGAGCAGTATCCAGTGAGGCTGTTGAGGCTGACTGATCTCCTCAGGTCCCCAAGAGCGTGCATTGTGTGTGCTGCTGCTGCTCTCTGTTCAGGACCAAGGCAGACTTCAAATGCTGAAGCAGGTCAAAATTATGTTACATATAGCTACATGTCAGCTATAACGACAAGTTTAAGCAGGTCCAGTGGAGTATTTCGAGCAAGCGGGGAACGCTTCGGCTCACGCACGTCGACTGCCTGCCACCTTTGAGTTACCACGTGCAACTTTTGAAGTACCAAAACAATGGAAACAACTTTTGAGGTGAATTTTTATCCCTTTCTTGCAAGGACGCGAGCTTGTGACCAAGCAAACCCTTCCCCGTTAGTCATTTCTAGTTCACAAAAGCTATGCGAGTGCTCAGAGCCGCATTGATGATGTTGCACAGAGGTATGCTCGTCTGTCGTGGATCGATTTCCCTGCGTACGCCCACCCTGTGAAAGCAACAGCTCCAACCACCTGCTGCTGCTGATATCTGCCTCTCACAAAGCAACATCAATCCTACCCAGAGTCTGAGCTGTGCGCGCAATTCAAGCTATGTCAGAGCTGAAGCTGCCCAGCACGCGCAAGCTGCTGGCAGCAGCACTGCTGCTGTACTTCGGCCGTCTGCTGTACAAGCTTGCACGCTGGGTGCACCATGTCCTGACATCAGTAGATGAAAGCAGGCAGATTCATCACAACTGCATACCACCTGCGGACTACAAGCCTACTCAGGTGCAGCAGGAGTCGCTGCAGCTAGTCAAGGAGCGATACCCAGAGCTACTGCCACTCGTCGCAAGCGGCATCCTGGTAGCAGTACAGCCTGCCAAGATGCTTGCAGGACAGATGCAGCCACTGAGGCAGGCCTTCAGGGAGCAGCAGCAAGCAGATGCCGCTGCAGCAGCTGCGGAGGACGGTCAGCAGGACAGCACCGCACAGACAGGTGCTGCACACAGCGACATACGCTTGTGCAAGAGCATCTTCGACACAGCTTTCAGACTGAAGATGCAAGACGACCCTGGCATGGGTGTCATCCTGCGTCGGGAGCTGCCAGAGCTGCTGTTCATCGTTGGCACTGTGCATGTGTCCAAGCAGTCGGCAGAGCAGGTCAAGCAGGTGCTGCGGGTGAGTCAAGCTTGCAGGACCAGCGCTCAACTACCAGCTGGTTGCAAGTGTAAACGCCAAGTGACTGCTTGGGGCCTAGCTAGTTGTGCCTGCACTGGACCAGTTTTGTGCCCTGGAGCTCATCATGTTGCATGTCATGCGGTTGTTCTAAGCAGTGGTGCAGGAGCAGCAAAAGCAAACCATGGAGGTGCAGCGCCCTTGTAGTACTACTCACCAGAGCAATCATCATGCCTACCTGTCTGCCTGCTAGCTTCTCAAACAGCAGTGCTGGAGCTCCGCCAGCTGGCACTTCGCAGCAGCGTGCTGTGCTATCCTGCTACACACCTCGATGCCCGCATGATTTTCCTGCCTTATGCCTTCCTGTGCTAGGCCGTTGACCCTTCATTAGTGGTGCTGGAGCTGTGCCAGCCTCGCATCCAAGCCATGCTGGTTGACCCCTACAGGGACCCGCTGCATGACTTGGAGCCCTGCCCAGACAAGATGGCAGCAGCAGCACAAACGAAGCAGCGCAGCGTGCCTGAGATCTTGTCAGCAGCTTTCAAGAGCAGGGACCACAACGTGCTGTCAGCAATGATGGGGGTGAGTGCTCTGCGCGGCAGCATTGCTGTTGTACTACGAACTCATGAGTTGTCAGGCGTTCACAGCAGTGGACGGCAGGCCTCGAGAGGTTGCCTGTCCCAAAGGGCTGTCTTTTCAGCTGCTTGAGAAGCAGGAGGTCTGCAGGTATGCCATGCCTGCTAGAGGTGCTTGCAGGAATGCCAAGGGGTTGATGCCTCAAAGGAAGTGGGGGGCGCGCAGACGGCATGACGCCTGCTGCTGCTCCAACTGCTCCAATTGCCAAACACCGTGTTCTGCGAAGCATGCTGGTTGACATGTACGCTTGCTGACCGTTGCTGCTGTACTTGAGCAGGGCATGTACTCGCAGCTTGAAGACAAGCTTGAAGTGCGTGCGGGCTGCGAGTTCATCGCTGCTCGCGCAACGCTCATCGAGATGATGCAGGAGCAGCAGCAAGAGCAGTCAGAGCAGCAGCGGCAGCAGCAGGGCCTTGCAGGAAAGCCCAATGAGGGCCGCGTGTGGCTTGACCGCTGCGTTGCTGGTGACAGGGAGCTGCTGGATACTCTGCTGGGGCTGTGGGGTTCACTGAAGCCCATGAGGAGGCTCAAGTTCATCTGGGACCTGCTCACAGCGCTGGTGTGCGGGGTGAGTTTGGAAGGGTGGGAGTTTACGCTTTTAACGTGTTGACTGGCTTGCTGGGGCTGTGGGGGTGCACTGAAGCTCTTGAGGAGGTTGAAGTTGTATATGTTGTGCTGACAGCGCTGGTGTGCGGGTGAGTGGGAACAAGCATTATGGCCGCACTCTGTTGCAGCAGCAGGCCGCAAGGGAGCTCACAGAAAGTCTGGCCGTAATGGTTGACTCAATACGGCATGGGTTATCTGGCATGGACATGTGCTGCTGCTGTTCCTGCAAGCAGATAAACGACAACCCTGATGTTGCCAGTGCTTGAATCACTGCTGCTGCTGTGTATGTCTTTGCCAGCGAAACAGTGAGCAGAGATGCAGGCTAGCCTATTTCTGCTCATGCTGCTGCTGCCATGGTCGCTGTTGACTCAACAAGTTGCTGCTGTTCCTGCGCGCAGATCAGTGAGGAGGACATCAAGTCGCTTGCTGAGGCAGACATGGTGGAGCTGCTGCTGACAGAGTTCGCACAGGAGTACCCCGAAGTGATGCGGCCACTGCTGCATGACAGGTGCGGCGCGGCTGGTCTTGGGGTGTACTGTGTGCTTTGGAACAGGGTGACACTTCCGCGTGCTGCAGCAAGCGACTGCACTGTACCCGGGAGTTATGTGGCCACTGCTACATGACCAGTGCGGTGCGGCTGTTTTGGGTGTGTACCGTGTGCAGTAGTGCAGTGTGTTACTTCTGGGTCCTGCAGCAGGCATCTGCACTGTACCCGGAAGTTATGTGGCCACTGCTGCATGACCCGTGCAGTGCGGTTGTTTTGGGGATGTACCGTGTGCAGTAGTGCAGAGCACCACTTCCAGGTGCTGCAGCAGGCGGCTGCGCTGTACCCGCAAGTGATGCGGCCGCGGCTGCATGCCCGGTGCGGCTCAACACATGCTTCAAGTGGCTGGTGGAGTACAGCTTTAGTGCCAGGGTGCTAGTTGTGTCTTGGTGGAGTCGGTGGAACGAAAGTGCACGACTGCGTGGGCCTGCTGCAGCTGTCGCGTCTGCGGCAGCCACAAACATTGTACGTCCCCAGTCAGCACCGCAGCATGCCCTTGGCTGAGCACTAACACAGCCATGAAGCACGCATCAAGTTGCCATGCTGCCGCTGTGACCTGCTGTCCCGCTGCCGTGCCTTGCAGGAACTGGGTGCTGGCCACCAGCACCTTGCAGGCAGCGCAGCACAGCTCGCACAGGGGGCTGGCCTCTCCTGTGGTGGCGATTGTGGGCAAGGGCCACATTCCTGGCATGGTGTACGTTATAGAGAAGGTGGTGGATGTGTACACGCAGGCATTGGGAAGCCACATGATGGAGCAGGCAGACGCTGGTGCTGCTGCAGCAGCAGCAGCTGGTGCTACGATCTAGTTGGGTTCGGCTGCAGCAGGAGTCGATGGCACGGATGCAGGAGAGCAGCACTCCTGCATGCAGCACAACGGTCAGTTGGTGCAGCAAAGGTGGCACCATTCCTGGCACTCATGTGACAGCGTTGCGTATAGGCGCATGCCACGTGATGATCTACCCCTTAGTATAAGTTCAGCATGCAGGCAAGGGCTGAGCATGCTGCGTACTGCGCTCTTCATGCGCAGTACAACGGCAGTACAAGCATCTCATCTCACAGAGATCAGCATGTTCTCCAGGGCGCCTCTGCAGATGTTGGCTGCACTCGCATTCTGTTGTGATACAGCCCAGTGGTGGAAAGAAATAGCTGCGCGCATCCTTTGAACTCCAGGCCCGACAAGGTTTGGGTCTTTGTGCCAATGTTCATCTTCAGCGCCATCCAAGCAAGAGCTGCTGCAAGCCATCTGCGCTAGTGGCACCTCTTGGACTCACGCTTTGTCTTTACGTCACGCCCTGCATCGAGGCCACGGGTGATCGAGGCTGCCGATGGCTCTCGCACAGCAGTGGTCACCGACACTGCCGACACGCCGCTTGTTGCAGTGCTTCCGACGTCATTGCAACCGCCTAGCCAGACCAACGCGTTTTGGAACTCGAGATGACACGTTCAGCAACACTGCTGCTTGGCAAGGTAGGCCATGCCGCTGACGACAGCAACACAGAAGCAACAGGCGCCCTGACGAACCAGCGAAATAGCTGTATTTAGTAGCCATCTCGGACTCCTGTGTCCACTCTTTTAGCATGATCATGTCAAACTTGCCGCTGTGCTCCTGCAGGACTACCACACAGTCAACAGCAGCAGCAGCAGCAGCACCTGGATCCTCGTCAGCCTCTGCAGCCGCTTTCTGAAAGTGCACAAATCCTCCAAAATAGTCAACAGCAGCAGCAGCAACACCAGCAGCAGCAGCCACATCCGACCCCTCCTCGCAACAGCAGGGCTGCCAGCCTAGCCCATGCACTGCGCCTGCACCCCCATCAAGCAGCAGCCATGATGCTCGACTACCCATCCCTCTCAGACTTCAACCACGAACGCCTAGCAGACAAGCTCCAAGAGATGTCTGCCATGCTGCAGCTGCATCCGCAGCAGCTCAGTGCGGCGCTTGTGCAGCAGCCGCAGGTGCTGGGTGCATCCCTGCGGGCAGTGGAGCAGCGCATGGGTGTGCTGCAGCGGCTGTTTGGAGGGTTGGAGGTTGTACAGCAGGTAGGTCGCTGGCATAGTGTTGCTGCTTAGCTGCCGTATAACACTGCAGCAGCTGCATTTTGAGTGCGATCAGAGGTTTGCAACCCCGGCAGCCGTGCGGCAGCAAGTGGGTCTTGCTGAAGAGGCTTTATGTTATGCCTGCGCTGGTTGGTCAGCTTGCCAAGTGCGTGCTGCCATCAACCTCGTTACAGTCAGTCACTGTCATCTGTGCTGTGATATTTGCGTTTCGGCTGATGTTGCTTCTTGCATTCGCCCCTATGCTGCTTGTCGTTGTTGGGTTGTCCCGGCTGTGTGCGCCCCGAGCAGCTCACCATGCGCTGACATCTGGGTGCTAACCTGCGCTGCTGCTGCTGCTGCTGCATGTGTTGTGTCGTGCAGCTCGTCCTGCAGGAGCCGTCCCTGCTGTGTTGGAGCCCGCAGCAGCTCAAGAAGCGCCTGCAGAACATGGCCAGCTGCCTGGGCCTGCAGCAGCAGCAACTGCTGCAGCTGCTGCAGCACCACCCGCAGCTGCTGCCAGCCAGCCACCACTTAGCTGCCAGCTTGAGGCTGCTGCAGCAGCTGCTGCAGTTTGCTGCTGCTGCTGCTGGGACATCTGCACAGCACAGCTATGCATCTAGCAACCACACAGCAGCAGCAGGAGCAGGACAGGCAGAGCAGCAGCAGCAGCAGCAGCGACAGCAGCCTGTTATCTCAGCAGCAGCTGTAAGGGCTTTTGCACTATCACACCCGCAGCTGCTGCTGCAGCAGCCAGACGACGTCGTTGCGCGCCTGGCCACACTGCAGGCACAGTCCGGACTGAGCCTAAGTGAGGTTGCAGCAGTGATGGCTGCCAATCCCCACCTGCTGCTAGCGGACCTGGGCGCAGCAGACACGACTGGCGTTAACACAAGTGGCAGAAGCAGCAGGGGCAGGAGCGGCAGGAGTCGCAGTAGCAGCAGCAGCAGCTGACCTGCGTGTGCTGCCGTTTCAAACCGGAGTCACGCTGGCACTGCAAGCATGAGCTGTGGGCGCAGTCAATGCTGCTTCTACCTGGAGTGGCAGCAGTGATGGTGGCCATTCCGCACTTGCTGCTGGTGGAGATGTGCACCATGGGACAGCAATGACACTGTCAGCTGACAGGACTGCATGCAGCAATATACAAACTGCCATGTATGAACGAAGAAGGAATGTAAATGGCTTGATTCAGCGTTTGGTCAGGCACTGCAGGATAAGCTGGGCAAGTACCTGATGTACAGCAGTGTACACTTCGTCGCGCTGCAAAGCGTGCTTGCACTGACTCTGGTTCATTGTGTATTATGTTGTTTTCCTTGTGGGGGGCACTGCCGTCAGTACATCCGCATGTATCTTGGGAGGGGCTGCCTTTTCTACGTATTGTGCTGCATGATAGGCAGTGCGCCCAGGGATCTGATCTTTGAAAAATGTCATGTATGTGGGCCACAGCTTGGCCAAGCTGCGCTGTCAGCGGCATGGCACTGGTTGAAATAGGCATCCCAGTGAGCCTGCTGCCGCTGCTGGACGTGTGTGTGGACATCCCTATGCTGGGAGTGACGCGCTCGCTGAATGCGCACGTGTCAGGTGCCATGGTGGTGTGGCAGTACACGCAGCAGCACCTGCCGCAGCCTGGCTGCTAGTTCTGGTAGGCTGCGCATGCATGTGCGGGACTTCGCGCTACTTTTTGAATGCGTAGTGCAGCTGCTATGTCGCTGCTGTGCACTGGTTCATGGCGTGCTGTCACGATGTGATTGCTACAAGTACCATGCCGTTGTGTACATGGACGGTATCATTACAGGCTGTGTTGTAGTGCCCCGAGAAGGCGCCCGTTGCTTCAAAACCTGCCAGGGCAAGGCTTTGCTTGTGTTGCGCATGAGTCAGTTGCAATCATACAGGAGTGTACGGATGCTGGCATACGATGCGGTCACTGCGCCGGTTTGATTACCTCACAGTCGAATTGGTTACAGTTTCATGCAAGTACCCTGTCCAACCGCGTGCCAGAATTCTCCAGTCATCATGATCATCAAATCACCCATTCAAGCCATAGCGTCAACGCCAGCATTCACCAGTATGGAAACGACAGCGTGCCAGCATTCACCAGTATGGAAATGCCTGTGTGCACTCGATGGTGCACGCATGTAATGCAGCAAGCAGTGCACAATCTCTACAGCAAGTCTGCACAGTGTCCCCAGGCTCCTTCCTCCGTGCAGTGCATATATCTGGGTGCATTCCATGCCACCCCAGTTTGCACTGCCGCCATGGCGCGCCTGGCCTGCTCAGGTGGCAGGCTGCTAGCAACGGCGCCACTTCCATCTGCCCGAGGCTGCTGTGCAGCTGCTGCAAGAGCTGTGCCCGACACTCACATGCACTTGTGCCTGACATCCCCGCCGACTGCACACATGGCATCCTTGCTGGCAAAACAAGTACGACTGCGCAGTACCCATACAAGCTATGGCAGCGTTGATGCTATGGCTTTAATCGGTAATATGATGATGATGATGATGATGATGATGATGATGATGATGATGATGATGATGATGATGATGATGATGATGATGATGATGATGATGATGATGATGATGTCGATGATGATGATGATGATGATGATGATGATGATGATGATGACAAACCAAGGCAGCGCAAATTGCTACAGCAACAAGACATGACATGACAACATATACAATCATAACCGCTTCCCACAGCATTGCAATTCCAATCCAGACTGCTGGCATTTGAACGCAGACCAGAGCACAGTACACATACAAGCCATAGCAGCGCAACTTGCTATGGCATAACATAACACGACATGGCAAAGCATATATAATCATCACCGCTTCCCACAGCATTGCAAGTCCAACCCAAACTGCTTGCGTTTGAAGCTCAGCCAAGAGCACAGTACCAATACAAGCCGCGGCAGCACGAATTGCTGCGGCCCCAAGACATCAACATGACACAAAAATCATATCATCATGTGACCGCCTCGAATAAAGACTGCAAGTCAAGGTGTGGACCAGCAGCACTCAGTACACAAAGCGCGGCCTGCACAGCAGCGCCGTCCTGCCTAGCCCACTCAGCAGCACCCTGAAGGGACGCACCACGCAGCCAGCAACACCCCGCAGCACCCGGCCCTTGCGCCCTGCACACTGCTGCTGCTGCTGGCTGCCAGCAGCCGGTTGCGCATTGTCACCGCTACCAGCTGCAGGCTGCATGTCATCGCTGCTGCTGCTGCATCTGGGCCGTGCGGATGATGCGCATGATGCTGGCACAGACACGACTGCAGGCGTGCCCGGGCCGTTATCTGACAGCTGCCTGAAGGCCTCACACACCACTGGCAGCTCCTCACACGCCGCTGGCAGCTCCTCGCCAGTGCTGCTTGCTGGGCTGCTGCTGCTGTTGCACTCCTCACCAGCATCACTTGGGGGTGGGCTGGACTGCTGGTTGTCGCTGCTGCTGCTGCCGTCACTGCAGTCATCTTCACTGCAGTCCATGCCGAACGGGTCCTCTGGCAGTGCTGCAGCTATGTTGTCAGCAGCCGTGGTTGCTGCTGCTGTGGTTGCTGCTGCTGCGCTTAACCCTGGCTCTGCGTTGAACTTTGGCGCTGCGCTGAACGCTGGCTGGGTGCACTGCTGTGACACTGCCAGGCTCTCCCCAAGCTTTGCAAGCACAGCTGCACTGAAAAGACCTGTGCTCGCAGGCACAGCTGCCGCTGCTGCTGCTGCTGCTGCGTTCATGTTGTTCACAGCCACCTTGCCACAAATGGCATGCAGCTGTGTGCGCACGTGCTGCAGCTGGATGTACAGCAGCGCTGGAGTGTCAGCTGCCAGCAGCATCGTGCACAGCTGCACATATGTGCCCGGCAGTGCTCTGCCGCACCCAATCAGCTGCTGCAGCTCACACAGCAGCTGCATGGCATCATGGTATACTGCTGCTGCAGGACCCGCATGGCATTGCGGGACTGTGTCGTAAATGAAGCGGTCCACTGCTGACATCATGTCCATCACCTGCTTGCCATCTGTGCAGCACTGCAGCAGAGGCATGAACTGCAGCTGCAGCTTGTGCTGCTTCAGGTAAGCAACCAGGCTCTTCAGGCTGTCCTGCCACTCATCATTCAGCTGCTGCAGTACGCTGGCTGGCAGCTCTGTCAGGTCTGCCAGCATGCTGGTAGCCCACCCCCGCCGCGTCTCTTTACCCTGCTGTGTTTCTTTCAGCAGTTTCTGCGCATCTGCGGCCACGGCTGTGATGCTCTGCTGCAGTCCCTCTACAGCCTGTGCTGCATCTGCCACCAATGAGCTGCCAGGCTGAAAGACCATCAGCAGGTAATGCTGCTGCTTCAGATGGTACATCCTATCGTTCATCTCTTGAATGCTGACATCGATAGGCTCCGTGGTGACGAAGCAAGCCTGCGACACCAATCGAGCAGCAGGCGAGTGAGAGAGTGTTGTTGAGGAATGCCGTCTACATGCCTGTGTGCATGGCACGAGCGGCTGCTGATATGCTCCACATACTCACTCACCTTTAGTAGCTGCTCAATTTGTGGCTGTGGTTGGCACGACAGCAACCCGCCAGCAAGTCCCGCCAATTGTTAGACCAATCGTGGCTCGAAAGCCTGCACTGGGGACCTTGCTAGCTGTACGCCTCAATGGCTGTGTAGGTATCAGTAAGGGGCACAATAAGCACGAAGAAGGAGTCTTGGTGGACACTCGTGCTCGAGGACAACACTCTGCTGGTCCAGGGGCACCGGCCGCTGCTGTGTACACCGGCGAATGTGCAGTGCGAGTTTTTTTGCTGTTACAGTGGCTTGAAAGCACACATCAGTAAAGCGTATAACTTCAAGCACAGTCCGTGCCCAAGTCATGTTCAGGCGGTGCTTGAGGCGACATGTACGGTTCACCTGAATGACAAGCCCGTGATGACGAAAAGTACTGCAGCTGCAGGTACTGCCACCAGTACTGCTACCATCGTACGCGGTCTATATCAGCACCGGACAGCCAGATCCGATGGCCAACTTGTATGTGCGTGTCATGAACTTCTGAGGCAAAGTCAAGCAGCACGCTGCTTTGTACAGCAATCAAACAGCAATGAATTCCTTCCAGCTGTTCATGAGGGTATCAAGTCTGTGCTCAAATCTCACACTGGGTGCACGCTCGCGAATGAGCGTGGCAAAGTGCCGTCCGTCAGAACCACAAAGTCAGCTGAACCCTTCAGCCCAGAAGCCTCAAACTGCTGCTGGCCCATCGCCATGCTGTCAGCTGGCACAAAAGTAACAACCAGAACCCTAGCGCCTGGCACGTACTGCTGCAAGTGCTCTGGGATACCCAGTCGGTGCTCTGCATGGAACTTGCCACACACATGGATGATCAGAGGCCCCTCCTGCTGCTGCTGCTGCTGAAGGGTACTGCTAGCAGGCTGTGCATCACCTGCAGCAGTCGGCCCACCAATGGCAGTGACAGCTGCTGTACTCCCAACGCTGCTAGCTGTTGCTGCTGTTGCTGCTGTAGCTTCACCAGCGCTGACTTGGCAGCTTGATGTGCTGTGTGCTGTCAGCAGCTGCCGTGCAATGCTGTGCGCCATCGTAGAGTCCCACAAGCACTGCGCATCCAGAAAGTTGCTGGACACATTGAACCCAATGTATGGACAAGCACCACCATCTGCTGCTGCTGCCGCTGCCGCTGCCGCTGTTGCAGCAGCTTTGCTGCTGTGTTTGTCCGCCGCAGGCTGCTGCTGCTTTGGCTGTGACTGCTGCTGCTGCTGTGCCCTATGCTGCTGCATATCTGCTGCCGCCTGCCGCATGCTGCCGGTCACCTTCTCAACGTAGGCCTGCGACGGCTGCGCATACGGCAGCGGAGCAAGAAAAGCCTGCGACGCAGGCGGCAGCTGCAGCAGCGAATGTCTACCTGCCCTGCCAGCTAGTGATACATAACGCCTAGGGGCATTAGCAGCAACAACCCTCACCATGCTGCTGTCTCTGCTGCTGTTGCTGCTGGGGCATGCTGGCGCAGCTGTCCCCGAAGCGTTGCCAACTAGGCTATCCCTGTTGAGTTCCTGCAAGTTTGGCGCTGCTGCTGCTGCTGCTGGTCTGACGGCGTTATGCAGGGCTGCCAAGCCCTTGCAGAAGTCCACCAGCGGCTGATAGTCACGCCTGCAGCGCAGCACCACAAAAGACAAACAATATACACTGCATGCGCTACTGTTGGCTGCACAAGCGCCATTTTCAGGCACACAAGCACCTGATCCTTGTCCATACAGCTCTGCGTGCGCATTCATGCATGCTAGCACACAACTAGGTCACGGTGCTTGAACAGCAACACATGAGTTGGTCTGGTTGGCGCTGCTTGCTACTAGCAGTACAATTGCAAAAGAGCATGCATGCGTCCCCGTAGCTTGGCTGTGGCCTGGATGCATGCTAACACTGCACACACAGCGCACCTGTAGTTGGGCCATGGCCGTGCATCGCGCATCAAGTCTGCCAGCGTTGCGCTGCCTGCCGTGCATCTACACCACTAGTATCGTCCAGCACACATCACACTCAGGCCATACACTGCAAACGCAGCGCACCTGTGATTAGGCCATGGCCGTGCATTGCCCACGTCAGCAAGGCTGGCAGTTCCTGCTGTGCATTCATCCAGCAATCACCACACTCAGCGCAAAACGTCAAACACTGCAAACGCAGCGCACCTGTAGTTTGGCCATGGCCGTGCATCGCGCATAAGGTCTGCCAGCGTTGCGCTGCCTGCCACATACTCGTCTAGCACGGGCTGCACGTCACGCTCAAACATCTCCAAACTCAGCACCAGCGGCCGCTGCTGCGGTTCTGGCACACCCGACACACCCTGCTCTGCTGCTGCTGCTGCTGCTGCTGCTGAATCTGGTGCTGGGATCTGTGCAGCGGCGGGGTCTGCACCTGTGTCCGGCCTACTGGTCTTTGCTGTTGTTGTTGCTGGGCTTGGGAGCTGGTAGCCTAACATCTTAGCAGCTCGCTTCAGCAGTTCCAGCTGCAAGGCATGTGCCACAGGATCGTCGTGGTACTCACCCAGCAGCACCACATCACACTGCTGCATCGCTGCTGCTATGCTGCTGAGCCTTGCAGGAGCGCCGTCGCCAGATAGTACAGCAAAGTGGGTGACTTCCTGCAGCAAAGGATGCCGGGGGCTGGGCCTGCTGCTGCTGGGGGTGCTGCTTGGGGTGCTGCTGCTTGGTCCCAGCTGCGGACTCTGTTGTGTGTGGTGTTGACCCACCGGCTGGCCAGCAGTGCTACTGCTGCTAACGTTGCTGCCGTAAGCATGTTCAGTGTGCAGTGTTGTTGTGTGCAGTGATGCAGGAACAGACACCCCTGCGTCTGCTAGCGCATGGCAGCGCTGGTGTGTTTTGGCTGCAAGTACTGCAGCCAGCACACCGGCCCCACGTCGCCACATGCTGATGAAATCACAAGAAGACGTACGAAACGGTGGCAGGAGGTAGATTCAACGCTATATCACGGACGTGGCCGGGAGTGCCACATGACCAGGCTGTGGTCTGTACTGCAGCAGTAGCACTCGACGGGTAGCAACAGCAGGTGAGCATGCAGCAGGTCAACGGGATGATTAGAATGTGAACAAAGCTTATAAACAGTGTCATGTAAGCATCGCAAGGGTTCAGCACCGCCGATCGGCACCCGCTCTCACTCAGGGTCAGGGCCTGGCAGGTGCCGAAGATCGGTGGTTGTCTAAGGGCGGTTCAGGCGCTGCAAGGCAGCTAACGCGTTTCTGGTACAGACTCTAGTGTCGTCACACAACAACCTGGTATTCCAAGATCTGCAGCTTATCCTCGCACGCACACAACGGTCCGGTGCGGTCATTACAGGCACTGAGGTCGCTGCACTCGCCTCCATCGCTGTCAGTGGACTCAAAAAAATGACTGGATACCAACAAAGCAGCCAGCAGGGGGAGGTTCCGCAGGACAGTTAGTGCAGTAGGGCTGCCTAGCCTGCTGCTGCAGGAGGACCAACAGTCGCCGCAGCAGAGGCCGGGGTAACCTGCTGAGGAACACAACAGTCTGTCGGCCAATACCATTGGCACTGCTGATAGCTACGATGGCAGGTGCACAGCACTTGCAGCAGCAGCGCCTCCAGCAGCAGCAGCAGCAGCAGTACAATCAGCGACAACTGTCAGAGCCTGATGGCTGTTCTCCTCTCGTACGCTTCCTTACCTGCTTCCTCCTGGACGAACCAGCATCCCCAATCGCCCCAACCCTCAGCCGGCCACTGCCAGACCCTCGCTTTGTGAAATGGACAGACAAGCTGCGGCAGCAGCGCCTGCAGCGCTCTCTGTCACCAGGATACGGCGCGTCGCCTACAGTAGTTGCCCGCGACGCGTCATTCCTGGTCAACGTGGGATGTGACAGGCAGGATATGGAGCACATGGCCAGCTGGCAGCCGCAGACGTACCAACCTGGCCCAGATACGTTCAGGCGACTGCTGTCTGCGCAAGCCAGAGGTGAGTGAGGGTCAGGGCGTTGTGCAATCTGGCTAGCAGGATGGCAGAGGGCATGTTGCAGGATGGCAGTGGGCATGTACACAGATTGGAGCAAGCAGCAGCAGAGCGTGTTTTGCTGAACGGATCGGTTGATTTGTGCGCTCAGCAGCAGATGAGGGTGGTGCTGCAGTGCGATGATTGAGCAAGATGCCGTTTATGAAGTGTGTGCATTTCAGCGAGCGCTGCAGCTAGAGACATGGGCCGTTACATGGTCGTTGCACCAGAACGATCTCATTCTACTGTTCAAAAGTCACTGCCTGTCACACTGCATGCAACCAAGTACTGCACAACAGTGTCGGTTGACGTGCTACACGAAGCACCGACGCATTGATTCCTCTGACGCCTGCACTTGCTGCTGCGATTGTTGTGTTTGCAGACCAGCAGCAGCAGCAGATGCAGCAGCAACTGCCACTGCAGCACTACCACCACCACCACCAGCAGCAGCAGCAGCCGCTAGCGCCTTTCTACTCAGGTCGAGTGAGCAACGGCATTGCAACAGCATACTCCAACGGCATTGCAACAGCATACTCCGGTGGCCGCCCCACAACTGTCGCGTACCATCCGCAGTTCACTGCTGGCCAGCACCAGCAGCAGCCGCTGCCGGCATCTATCACGGCAGTAGCTGCTGCAGCAGCAGCAGCCGCTGCACGCAACCCCAAATCTAGCTGGACAGACAGCAGGAAGCAGCTGGAAGCGAACCTCGCAATAGAGCAGAGCATCAGCCACATGCAGCAGGGGCCTGATTACCTGACGGAGCAGCAGCGGTTGATGCACCGGCTGACGAGGCTGCGGCTGGAAGTGCAGCTGAGCGTGGCTGATGGCAACTGCCAGGTGGGTAGTTCCCACAGCAGTTCTGTCGTGTGACTGGCTACGGCTGCTGTTGGAGTACAGTTCTTTTGTTGGTTATTGTCGTGGCTGATGGCAACTGCCAGGTGGGTGGAGCTGCGTGACTTTCTTTCTTTGCTGTGAAGGCCGCTAATGAATCTGTCGGTTGACAGCAGCATGGCAAGCTCTGCACTGTACACGGCAGTTTGAGAAGCATCGCACACCACTGTTTGATCATGCCGCTGCTGTTACATGTTCTGCCGCTGGCGCTGCTGCTGCTGCTGCAGTTCCGCTCAGTTTCGGAGCAGCTGTATGGCACGCAGGACTTCTGCGGCTTCGTGAGGCAGCAGGCAGTGCAGCACATCAAGTGAGTGCAGCCCCGCTCTGCACAGCTGCATGTCAGTTGCTTGCACGTTCTCGGCAGCAGCAAGGCAGCAGGCAGTGCAGCACATCAAGTAAGTGCAGCCCCGCTCTGCATAGCTGCATGTCAGTTCCTTGCACGTTCTCTGCAGCAGCAATGCAGCAAGCAGTGCAGCAGATCAATTGAGTGCAGCCCCGCTCTGCATAGCTGCATGTCAGTTTCTTGCATACGATGTGCCGCGAGGCAGCAGGCCGTGCAGCACATCAAGTGAGGCGCACCTTGCTGTTTGCCGCATCTACAGTAGTTGCACGTCTGCTAGCTGCCCTTTCTCGCTGCTGCAATGTTGTGCCGTGCTCAACAGCAATGCATGCACTTTGTGTTGCTGTTGACGTGTCATAGGAGCAACCCTGCTGAGTACGCCACCTTCCTTGGGGAGGACTTTGCCTACTATGTGCTGGGCATGGCGCAAGACGGCACCTGGGGGGATGAGGTGAGAGGCTGCTGTTTGCCTTTGATGCAGCTGCAGCAGGGTGCTCTGAAGAGCTGGAACAGCTGCCAGCAGCTACGGCAGCTGCGTTGCATGTATACATACGTACGGTGCGTATGTTGCGCTGCTTGATGGCTGGCAATTGGTGTGCAACCAGCAGGTGCTGTTGACGACATTGTTCGCTAAAGGCATAACTCAAGATGGCACTTGAGGGATGAAGTGTGCTGCCAGCGCAGCACACGGCACTCTCTGCTCACTTTCTGTGCGGCTCGGGACTGGTAAAGCCTTGCAGGCATCAGCACATAGTGAGGTGCATTGGCAGGTTTCATCCGACAGGCAGCTTGTACTGTGCACCTCAATTTAGACCAGTGCAGGCCATCGCCCAGAGTTGCTCAACTCAAGTGTGCCAGCTACATCCAGCCGGCGCAGCCCCCCCTGCTGCATGCTCACACAGCCCGCTCTTGTCGCTGCCGCCTCTGCTGCTTGTTCCATTCCCCCTGCAGCTCACGCTGCGGGCAATCTGTGACAGCTTTGGTGTGGCTGTGCACGTGGTCACAAGCGAGCAGCACAACTGGTACCTGCGCTACGAGCCGCTGTCCTTGAAGAGCCCACTGGAGGTGTTCCTGACATACGTGGCACCCATGCACTACAACTCCCTCAGGTGGGCAACCTCTGCTGCTGCATCGTCTCTTGTTTGGGGCATCGTGCCGAGATGTATGTCAATGATGGTGAAGTGTGACGTCGTACCCAAGGGCCGGCCAAACTAGAGACGTGCTGCTGCTTCTATGTGTAGGTGTTGAAGGTGCTGCAGTATGTCTGATGTAGGCGGTGTTTTGAAATTTAGCAGCCGCCCCATGCACAATGTGCATCTGCGGCTGTGTTGACATGGCACCTTCCTGCTGTTGGTTTATCATGCTGCCGCTTACAGTGTGTGTTTGCTGTGTGGGCGGTGCTTTGCAGGCGGCAGAAGAGGTTTGGTTGGCATCCGACACATTTCGGGCAGCACCACAGCGGCCAGTGTTGACCGGTGACGTTTGGCAACTTGTTCTCATTTAAGCGCCAGCGACTGCTCTGAAAGCCAACAGAGTCTGCATAAGCACATTGTTTAGGCAGACAATGACAGATGTAATGGCCGGATGGTCCCAAACGTGTGGGGCCCTGCAGCTGCTTGGGAGCACGGTGAGAATGGGGTGTATTGTGCGCGGCAGGTGTTTTAAGCATTCAAGCGCAATGCTGGTAGGTGCGATGCAAGCGACAGGTATTCCAAGTGTCGAAGCACGGAAATACGGGTGTATGGCAAGAGACAGTTCGTCCAGTGCATGACACGCGTTGGCTTGGTTAGGCTACTAGCCTACAGACTAGTAGTTGTGTTATCTAGCAGGTGCTTGCACATGTGCAGTGCCCTGCCCAGCCAGGAAACTCTTCACCAAACTGTAGTCCAGCTGCATGCTGTGCACGCATGTGGTTTGCGTTGTTTCAGGGAGCTATTCTTGGATCTTGCCAGTGGGTGGGTGTGCTGCTAAAAATTTACCCTGTGGGTGTTGTTGAGGCTAAGTCCAGTTGCTTGCCAGCAAATTTCCTGGGGGTGGTGTGCTGGTGTTGGTTGTATAGAGGGCAGCAATGTGATGCAAGCGTGTGCTTGGGTGTGTTGGTGAAGGAGGGGGGGGTGTGGTTGTCCGCAGTGCATCAGCCAGACCTAGCTTCTTCCTTGTAGAGCTGTGCTGGCGACTGTGACATTTGCAGGCGACAACAGTACGGCCGGTTTCCTGCAGGTGCTGCGTGTTCCCTGCTTAGTCTGTTGGTGTGCAGGAAACATGAGGCAACACAACCTACTTTCACTGCTTCGTTGTTGTCTGGCGTACTGTGTGTTATTTTTCACGCCAGAGCTAGCAGCTAGCGGATCTGCCTGGTGCAGAGCAGCGTGTACGGCTTTGCCAATCTGCTGCATGTCAGGCGCTCAATGTGTCGGTTGCAGTACAGGCGAAAGATGGGGGTTAGTGCCAAGCCTGTGAAGCTGTTGTTGCTGTCATATTTGCAGTCAGGCTGCCTCTTTGGTGCGGCTGAGTCTTGGTGTTGAAAAACACAACTGTTTCTTCACAACTAGATGTGCTTGCCACATGCGGCATGGCAGCTGTTGCAGCAGCAGGACTGGGCCGGTGCTGCATGTGTTCATTGTGCACCCGGTTACATCGCTGCTACTTCTAACTTTGTGCAACAGCAAGGTCACAATGCTCTGCAAGTGTGCGCTTTGGGATAGTATATATTAGAATGTAATGTGCTGGAAGGTCTTGCCAGCGCAGTGCTGCAGCAGTGGGATTGGCCAAGCTTGTGTCAGAGGTGCCAAGAGCTTTAACGGTCTAGACCGTTGCAGATAACTCTGTAATGTAGTATGTTGCACCAGCTACTGAGAGCTCTGTTGGGAGCTGCCCAGGCACAGCACGTGCCATCGTGTCACCGCGCGTTGCTTGCTTGCGACGGTGGTGGTGCTGGGAGTTCACAGTGTATTGTACGCTAGTGCCTATTTGTTGTACGCTGTGTGTCGGCCGCGGTTCTGTATCTGGCTGTCAGTCGGTGGTCCTGGGAGAGCATCATGCATGTTACTTGACCGGAGTTCATTAGGCGCTGACCTGTCTCGATGTTTGAATTGAATTGTTGGTGACTAATCCTGGGTTGCTGGTTGCGTAGCATGGTAAGCAGCAGCAATAAAAATGCACTGCATGTGCTGAGCACACAGCAGGCAAGCAGTGCAGCGTTTGCATTGCGCAACCAACCAGGCAGCGCAGCTTTCTCCTTACATTTGCGTCACATATGCCATATGTGCATATGGCTTAATGGGTAACATGATGATGATGATGATGATGATATGCCATATGTGCAACCGGGTTGCTGGTCGTCATGGGCGCTGGCCAGCTGTCGCGTCTGTCTAGACATCTGCAGAGCCTGCTTTGGCTTTGCTGCTTGCTTGTGGTGATGGGCATAGCTGGCAGCCACCCTGGCTGTCTATTCCAATATGATGTTGCTGTATGCAAGCACGCGAATGTATGGGCCTGTGTCATTGTGCATTCCTAGCCGTGACAGCAACTCTTGTCATAACAGGGAGTACCAAGGTGTTACGGCAGCAATGTTGCAAGCTTGCCAAGCGCTGGAGGGTTCATTTGGGTTGCAGCATATGGTACTGAATTGTATGCACGTGCTGACCGCCCTGTGGTAGATCAAACGTACGGGCATATGAATGTCGCTGGGGCGTGAGGGTTGTGCGTGCCATACACGTAGCTGTATGGGCAACACCACGTCCTAGTGTTGACAGGTGTTGAGTGCTGTTGCCATGCTTCTGTCATCGAGGCGCGGCCGTTCGTACATACACGGGGCTGCACTGTAACAGTACATCTGTACCAACTTCGTTTTCAAGCGGCTGCAGCGCAGCAGACACCAGCACGTGCTTGCTGCAGGTTGTGTGTTTTCGCCTGTACGGTCATTCCGGACCGCTGTCCGCAGCGATCACCTTGTAGGTGAGCAGCTTATGTCATACTACTGATTATATTCTGCAGTTCGTTGCACGACGTAATCTCGGTGGCCAATACCGCAGCTCGCTGTGCAATTCTTGTATGCTATTGGCACGGGGCTTAACCCGCGTGTTGTTCGCTCGTATCGATGCGGCTGTCAGCTCAAACATGAAGTAATCGAACTTCTTTGGCTGACTGCGCGTGGGCACGGCCCAGCATGCTCCCAATGCTTGCTGCTCAGTGCAGCTTGCTGCTCGCGGTGGTGGTGGCAGCTCTGGCGTTCTGTGATGCCAGGTGAGGGTGTAAGGAACATTACCAGATAAATAAAAAAACATAAGGCGCTGGGAAGCTTGGCTGACAACAGAAAGGCCTGCAGCAGCCTGCAGTGACCCACACGTGCAGTTGCCCTGAACTGCACTACCCTAGCAGCAGGCATATTGTTGGCCATCAAGCTTGCCACTGCCATGGCCTTATTCAACATTGCGTTGAGCTATCAGGTGTAAATGTTGCGCAGTGGCTTCCAGATCATATTGACAATCTTGCTAGTTGACTGGTTCGCCTGATCGTCATGACTCTGTCGGGAACCACAAGCACAGTCCACGATCCA
The DNA here is from genome assembly GCA_902809745.2 of Tetradesmus lagerheimii. NCBI lineage: Eukaryota > Viridiplantae > Chlorophyta > Chlorophyceae > Sphaeropleales > Scenedesmaceae > Tetradesmus > Tetradesmus lagerheimii. Next base: position 3,865 of record CADDIJ020001638.1, on the reverse strand, counting down.
TGTTTGATTTCTGTGATGCGCTGCCATGCTCTTCCTCGCGTCCCCAACAACTGAAGCAGTACTGGCTCTTATATCATATCAGTCCAGCACCAGACAGTGGCCAGTCAGCCGTATCCTCGTGCAGCAAGCGGCAAGGCAGTCAGCTTTCTCATTGGCAGAGCAGACAGAGCCAAGCCGTACACATTTACGGTCAACACAGGCTCATCAGTGCTCATGATGACTTGCAGGACAGCAGCAGCACGTTCAGCCTGTGGTGATGACGCAGTTTCTGCAAGCGACAACTAGGTGCCCTTGCTCAAACATTCTGTGGCGGGCAGAGAATGCAACCGAACGTCCACAGGCGTCGGCTGCGAACTGTCAGACGCGAACAGCACCTGCTTCGTATCTGAGCCGGTGGGTGTTGCTAGGGCGATGCAATCAGCGTACGATTAGCTGAAGTTCTGCATGTGTTCCGTCACTGACATGTTGCCAGCTGTACACCAAGAGTACAAAGAGCACAGCTGACGATTATGGGCTGGTGCCTGTTATGCATGTACAAAGAGGCAGCAGCATAAAAAGCAGCATACAAGCGCGCAAGATCACGCTGCTAGCAGTGGCTCTGCTGTCGCAACTGCTGGATTTGTTTGTGCTGTGCAGGTACCCAACCGCAGCGGCGGCCACACAATCCACAACGCCTTAGTCACCCAGGACATGATCACCGTCCGTAACGTGTTACTTGGGGACGTCATCTCCTTCAGGGGTAACTTTGGATGCAGCCAAGCATCCATCAGCTGTGCAGCCGCCGCCAGCAGCTGTTATAGCACAGCAACGACGTGCCCCGCAGCTGCAGCAGGCAGTGCTGCGTTGTTTAGGGGCAGCTGTCCAGGGTCAGGCAAGGGCATTTAAGCTGCCTGGACTTTCAGCCTGCCTAGCACTGTTAGTAACGGTGGGGTTCCTGCAGCTGGCACGCTGGCGGTGCCTGAGCAGCTTTTCAGAGCTGGTGTCATCTCAAAGCGCGTGGTGAGCTGCGTGTGGAGCCGAATGCAAATGGAATGCATGCACTGCATGTATTGCAAAGTTTGCAAAACACTGCTGAGCAGCGGGCGGCTCAGGTGTGCTGCACTTGGTTTGTCCTGTAAGGCAGTCATTGGGACGCCGTCCCACAGACAGGATCCATGCGCTGGCAGACCTGCGCAAGCCGCATCATGTGGAGTGCACATATGTTGCTGTTCCCACATGGTGCTGGTTTTCGTCTCGCAGCCGTGTCCTCAATCAAATATAGTAGCGCAGATATGTACTGAAACAGCTGCTGCTTCAAATTCGTGCTGTTCCCTTGCAGATGGGCTTTTGCTACCTTCAACCGCAGAAGGACAACAGCTGCAGAGCGCGCCTGCGCTCTAACAGCGCTATCGTACTCGGCCCACAACTGCCAAAGGACCTCACCGACAGCAGCTTCCAACTACCTACTTATTCAGCTCCCCTCATCCCTACAGTTGTGCCCAAGCAGGCTGCGGGTGCTGCGGTGTCATACGCCAACACATACCGGCCGCTAGTTACAGGTGCCAGTGTGCCGTTGTTCCTGAAGCCGAACGCAACACAAGGGGCTTGGAACCAGTCTTTTGCGGGCGTATCTGTGAGCTTCAACCCTGGAGAGCATGGGATGTTCACTGTGCCAACAGCGGTGTACAGAGCGTTTCTGGAGTACTATAACCAGGGGTATGCTAAAGCCAGGAGTGAGCAGTCAGGGTTTACGATTAAACCCTGTCCGAGATCAAGCGACGTATGCGGGCTAGCTTCAGATGCCCCGCATGCCTGTCAGCAGATACGGATGGTGACAGATGATATGTTCAAACTGTACAGGGCGACGACTCTGCTACTGAGCATGTATCCCAGCATAAACATCACACTGCAGGGCGGTGCAGTTGCGGAGATTCCAACTGCGATGGATTTGAAGCTGTGTGACGGTGATACAGGCACGCTTGGAGTCGCTGTGTGCCCGTATGTGCAGCCAGCGCCAGAGTCTGACCAGGGTTTTGGCCTCGGGGCTCCGTGGTTTACTGGGAGGTTTGTGCAGTTTGATGTGAGCGGTCCAGCGCCTGGGTTTGCAGACTCAATTGGCAAAGTGATGTGGAGTGATCCCATCAACTCATGTATGTTTTGATACATTGGATTGATTTGCTGCTATGGGGTGTGAGGGATATGTTGCTTATGATGTTATGGAAGGGCCAAGTTGTTGATCATGAGCAGCTGCGGGCGTCAGGTCAACACCTTGCTGTTGAACAACAGCGGCAGGGGGCGGGTAAACCGGCCTCCCAGGTCAAAGCTGTCCTGCCAGGCACTCCAGCAAAATGGGGCTTGGTTGCATTTCTGGTCACTAGCATATCCATGATTGTGCCTTGTTTTTTTACATCAATGCATGTCTTATTGATTGAATATATCAAGCTTCAAAAGGGCTGCGACGCTTTAGAACTGCTGCAGCAGACGTCTGACTATTCTTTGTGTTTATCAGGCTCGTGCTGTATAGTTGCCTTGCATGCCTTCATTTTGAATAGTATTTGAATGTTTTTAACACTTGGACATTGTCCGCATATACGCTTGCGCAGGGGTGTGCTGCTCCCAGCAGTGGCACTGAGAGAGCCACTCTCAGCTGCGCAGTTCACTGCCAGCAGCAAGAATTGGTCAGTCCACGACCCGTATGTGGTGTCAACACGTGGCCACTTTGTGCATGTGGGCATTTTTAGCACAGCTCGCTGGCAAGCATTGTTCGCTGGATGATTGTTGCAGTGATCGGAGCGAATGGCGCGACTGTCAAGATGACTTGTTACCAGTCATTGCTCAGTACGCTCATTTTGGCAGCGTACTGCGTACCAGTACGCGTACGGCACGTAGTACTCAACCAATACGCTGCTGAGTACGCTGGTCCTGGTAGACGAGCAGACGGACCCGTCACTTGCCGAGTTGCCGTGTAACTTAGCAGCTGGTGACACCTAGCACTCTAGCAGATTGACTTCGAGAGCTCCCCTAAGACAATCACGAACGCAATGTCGCTTTCCAGCGCGGCTTCCGCCCAACCACCGAACGAGGAGTGGAAGAAATCAACCAACCCCGTAGATCACTGCGAAATTGTGAGCAAGCTTGCAAACGGGAACAGCTACAAATGCAAGTACTGCGCCAAAAAGTTCAACGGGAGCGCAACGCGCTGCTATGTCCACCTGACCGGTGAGGGCACTGGGGTGGCCAAGTGCACCAAGTGCCCCAAGGAGACGGTGCTCTCCCTAACCGCTGAACAGGCCAAAAAGAAAGCCCAGGGCAGCAAGAAGCGCAAGGAGTCTGAGGCGGACCAATGCAGGCGCGACAGCCATGCTGAGGCTGGCCCTGGCCCGAGCAGTGCTGCTGCTGCTGGCCGTGCCGGCTCCATCCCTGGCCCGGTGAGCCATTGCTGCAGCTGATGGGTTACTTGCATGGTGCGGCCACACATGTGATTGAACACCTGAATACATGTTAACAGTGTTCATGCAAGTGGATGGAAGACTGATCCTGCCGTGTGCTGCTGTCACTGCACTCCAACAGCTGGGTGCTGCATTCAGGCGCGCTGACACCACGACTGTCACCCGTCACCTGGCTGACATGATTTTCCTGGAAGGCCTGCCCATGAAGCTGATCAAGAGCAAGTCCCTGGCAAGTTCCTGGCCTCGCACAGCAAGTGGGTGGAGGATGCCGTGCTGGCTGCCTATGGCATCAAGCAAAAGCCCCACATCTCTATTGCTGCTTACAAGCCTCCCAGCTACAACACCCTGCGCACCAAGTGGCTGGATGACGCCAAGCAGCGCGTGCAGACCAGGCTGTTGGCGTGGCAGAGGCGGGCCACCCAGACGGGGATGACCAT
>CADDIJ020001636.1:0-23471 GCA_902809745.2 Tetradesmus lagerheimii | reverse complement strand
AACAATGTCCTTGTAGCTCAATCAGTGAGGCTAGTTGCACTTGATACGCCTTCTGGCCCCTGCTGCTGGGTACAACCAACATTGCACTTTCAGCTCGTGCGGTCCAGACTTGTTTGCCATATATGTATGATGCAATCCAGCAGTGGCATTGAAAGTCCTGCCCACTTTCTGTTTGGACAACCCACATAGTTTTCTATGCAAATAGTATGCACAGCTACTTCACAAATGATGCAGCTCCTGCCCCTGCTGCTGGGGAAACAACAATGTCCTTGAAGCTCAATCGTTGAGGCTAGATCACTCTTGATACACCTTCTGGCCCCTGCTGCTGGGTACAACCAACATTGCACTCTCAGCTTGTGCAGTCCAGGCTTGTTTGCCATATATGTATGATGCAATCCAGCAGTGGCATTTCAACCACTTTCTGTTTGGACAACCCACATAGTTTTCAATGCAAATAGTATGCACAGCTACTTCACAAATGATGCAGCTCCTGCCCCTGCTGCTGGGGAAACAACAATGTCCTTGTAGCTCAATCAGTGAGGCTAGTTGACACTTGATACGCCTTCTGGCCCCTGCTGCTGGGTACAACCAACATTGCACTTTCAGCTCGTGCTGTCCAGTCTTGTTTGCCATATATGTATGATGCAATCCAGCAGTGGCATTGAAAGTCCTGCCCACTTTCTGTTTGGACAACCCACATAGTTTTCTATGCAAATAGTATGCACAGCTACTTCACAAATGATGCGCTCCTGCCCTGCTGCTGGGAAACAACAAACCTTGAAGCTCACCGTTGAGGCTAGATCACTCTTTGATACACCTTCTGGCCCCTGTTGCTGGTACAACCAACATTGCACCTTCAGCTTGTGCAGTCCAGGCTTGTTTGCCATATATGTATGATGTATCCAGCAGTGGCATTGAAAAGTCCTGCCCACTTGCTGTTTGGACAACCCACATAGTTTTCACGCAAATAGTATGCACAGCTACTTCAATAAATGATGCAGCTCCTGCCCCTGCTGCTGGGGAAACAACAATGTCCTTGTAGCTCAATCAGTGAGGCTAGTTGACACTTGATACGCCTTCTGGCCCCTGCTGCTGGGTACAACCAACATTGCACTTTCAGCTCGTGCAGTCCAGACTTGTTTGCCATATATGTATGATGCAATCCAGCAGTGGCATTGAAAGTCCTGCCCACTTTCTGTTTGGACAACCCTCATAGTTTTCTATGCAAATAGTATGCACAGCTACTTCACAAATGATGCAGCTCCTGCCCCTGCTGCTGGGGAAACAACAATGTCCTTGAAGCTCAATCGTTGAGGCTAGATCACTCTTGATACACCTTCTGGCCCCTGCTGCTGGGTACAACCAACATTGCACTTTCAGCTCGTGCAGTCCAGGCTTGTTTGCCATATATGTATGATGCAATCCAGCAGTGGCATTTCAACCACTTTCTGTTTGGACAACCCATAGTTTTCTATGCAAAGAGCATGCACAGCTACTTCACAAATGATGCAGCTCCTGCCCCTGCTGCTGGGGAAACAACAATGTCCTTGAAGCTCAATCGTTGAGGTTAGATCACTCTTGATACACCTTCTGGCCCCTGCTGCTGGGTACAACCAACATTGCACTTTCAGCTCGTGCAGTCCAGGCTTGTTTGCCATATATGTATGATGCAATCCAGCAGTGGCATTTCAACCACTTTCTGTTTGGACAACCCATAGTTTTCGATGCAACGAGTATGCACAGCTACTTCACAGATGATGCAGCTCCTGCCCCTGCTGCTGGGGAAACAACAATGTCCTTGTAGCTCAATCAGTGAGGCTAGTTGACACTTGATACGCCTTCTGGCCCCTGCTGCTGGGTACAACCAACATTGCAATTTCAGCTCGTGCAGTCCAGACTTGTTTGCCATATATGTATGATGCAATCCAGCAGTGGCATTGAAAGTCCTGCCCACTTTCTGTTTGGACAACCCACATAGTTTTCTATGCAAATAGTATGCACAGCTACTTCACAAATGATGCAGCTCCTGCCCCTGCTGCTGGGGAAACAACAATGTCCTTGTAGCTCAATCAGTGAGGCTAGTTGACACTTGATACGCCTTCTGGCCCCTGCTGCTGGGTACAACCAACATTGCAATTTCAGCTCGTGCAGTCCAGACTTGTTTGCCATATATGTATGATGCAATCCAGCAGTGGCATTGAAAGTCCTGCCCACTTGCTGTTTGGACAACCCTCATAGTTTTCTATGCAAATAGTATGCACAGCTACTTCACAAATGATGCAGCTCCTGCCCCTGCTGCTGGGGAAACAACAATGTCCTTGAAGCTCAATCGTTGAGGCTAGATCACTCTTGATACACCTTCTGGCCCCTGCTGCTGGGTACAACCAACATTGCACTTTCAGCTCGTGCAGTCCAGGCTTGTTTGCCATATATGTATGATGCAATCCAGCAGTGGCATTTCAACCACTTTCTGTTTGGACAACCCATAGTTTTCTATGCAAAGAGAATGCAAGCTACTTCACAAATGATGCAGCTCCCGCCCCTGCTTGGAAGAACAACAATGTCCTTGAAGCTCAATCGTTGAGGCTATATCACTCTTGATACACCTTCTGGCCCCTGCTGCTGGGTACAACCAACATTGCACTTTCAGCTCGTGCAGTCCAGGCTTGTTTGCCATATATGTATGATGCAATCCAGCAGTGGCATTTCAACCACTTTCTGTTTGGACAACCCATAGTTTTCGATGCAAAGAGTATGCACAGCTACTTCACAGATGATGCAGCTCCTGCCCCTGCTGCTGGGGAAACAACAATGTCCTTGTAGCTCAATCAGTGAGGCTAGTTGACACTTGATACGCCTTCTGGCCCCTGCTGCTGGGTAAAACCAACATTGCACTTTCAGCTCGTGCGGTCCAGACTTGTTTGCCATATATGTATGATGCAATCCAGCAGTGGCATTGAAAGTCCTGCCCACTTTCTGTTTGGACAACCCACATAGTTTTCTATGCAAATAGTATGCACAGCTACTTCACAAATGATGCAGCTCCTGCCCCTGCTGCTGGGGAAACAACAATGTCCTTGAAGCTCAATCGTTGAGGCTAGATCACTCTTGATACGCCTTCTGGCCCCTGCTGCTGGGTACAACCAACATTGCACTTTCAGCTTGTGCAGTCCAGGCTTGTTTGCCATATATGTATGATGCAATCCAGCAGTGGCATTGAAAGTCCTGCCCACTTGCTGTTTGGACAACCCACATAGTTTTCTATGCAAATAGTATGCACAGCTACTTCACAAATGATGCAGCTCCTGCCCCTGCTGCTGGGGAAACAACAATGTCCTTGTAGCTCAATCAGTGAGGCTAGTTGCACTTGATACGCCTTCTGGCCCCTGCTGCTGGGTACAACCAACATTGCACTTTCAGCTCGTGCGGTCCAGACTTGTTTGCCATATATGTATGATGCAATCCAGCAGTGGCATTGAAAGTCCTGCCCACTTGCTGTTTGGACAACCCACATAGTTTTCGATGCAAAGAGTATGCACAACTACTTCACAAATGATGCAGCTCCTGCCCCTGCTGCTGGGGAAACAACAATGTCCTTGTAGCTCAATCAGTGAGGCTAGATCACTCTTGATACACCTTCTGGCCCCTGCTGCTGGGTACAACCAACATTGCACTTTGTACGCACATGTCTTCACAGGCACGACAGCTGCCACTTATTGCTTGCAAAACCCATTGTCAAGGTGCAGCTGAAAGCCCCAGACCTGATTTGCCACGGCGTCACACTTGTGTCAATCACAGCCGGACCCGGTGCAGCCGTGGGTGGGGCACAAAAATGCCTTTGAGCACCACACCCCGACAACCCAGGGGCACTCTTCAAAGCCCTCATCATAAATCTTACGCCAGAAGCAGCCACCGAGTACAAATAGGTTGTGGATGCGCAAGTTCTTGTGGCAACGTCTATTGTAGTTCCACTGGCAGTGCTATTACCACATGCAATATTGAATGGGGTTGAGAGGTCGCCTTGAGCAACACACACATGGCGAGCAACGTTGACTTGTCCTGGTGTTAGGTAGGCTGCAGCGACACTAATCTCGGGACATCCGTTACCATCAAGGCAATCAGCAGGAATGTTCTCGCACACATAGCACACCTTCGTCGCTGCTGCCAGCTGGGCGGCTCCCACCAAAATGACCAAGGTTGCAACGATGGATCGTGTCCCGGCCATGATGTTCAAGGGTTGCTGCGGTGCAATCAAGCCGCACCACAGCAGTAAGGTGCAAGAGCTGAACAACGTGGTGGTGTTCATACAACAGCAGTCAAGCCTCCCACCCGTGCAGAGATGTGTGCCAGGCATGCGCTTCAAAATGGAAGGCATCCAGGAGAGTCTGGAAGCGTGGCTAGTACATGCTGTTCGCGGCAGCTACGTACCCAACCAGCCATGCAGAGCTCACCAAGTCGCAAGAGGATCCAGCACGTGTAGGATGCTTCCACGATTGTGTCACCTACAAATTCACAGCAAGGCCAACAGTAAGCGACATCAGCAGAGGCTCGTTTGCCACTAGGTCCGCCTCGGAGACATGTTGTGCACTCCTACCCAAAGCCCACCTGGGGAGAGTCGGTATGTTGTGGGCGCGCATACCAGCAATTCAAGTGCACTTGTATATATACCTTAAGATGATCGGATGGCACATGCCTGGCACACGCCTGGCACACGCCTGGCACACGCCTGGCACACGCCTGTTCATTTTGTGTCAGGCGTGTGTCAGGCTGTCTATGATGGTGCATCTTGCGCCTTGCCGCAAGGATATCACTGCTGAACAGTTCGCGGATATCTTCCTCGATGCTGTTGTCAAGCATCATGGCATGCCTGATGAACTGGTGTCCGATAGAGGTTCTATCTGGACTAGCAAGTTCTGGCAGTGCCTGCGTGGCACCCTTAGTGTCTCCGCTTCCATGAGTACTGCCTATCACCCGCAGAGTGATGGCAATACAGAGCGAGTGAATCGCATCATGGAGGACATGCTGCGTCATTATGTTGACCCTTCGCAGTGCAATTGGGTGAAGCTGCTGCCGTTAGTTGAATTTGCAATCAATGATTCCTGGCAGGAATCTGTGCAAGCAGTACCTTTCGTACTGAACTACGGCAGGCGCCCACATTTACCCCTAGACAAGCTCTTGAGGGGGGAAGGACGCCTTGATGTTCCAGACTGTGTTTCTGCTGCTGATCGCGCAGAATCCATTTTGACTGCTGTCAAAAGCGCTAAAGCTGCGCTGCATGCTGCTCAGCAGCGGCAGGCAGTTGCTGCTAACAGGCGGCGGCGTGAAATGAACATTGCAGTAGGTGACTCAGTTTTCCTGAGTACTGCGAACATCAAGCTGAAGTTCAAAGGATCACCTAAGCTGCTGCCTAGGTGGATCGGTCCTTTCAAAGTGCTGGAGCAGATTAATCCAGTCGCCTTTCGGCTAGAGCTGCCAAGTAATCTCAAGGTACACAACGTGTTCCATATCTCGTTGCTCAAACCAGTTTCTCCTGGTACCTCCACTGTGGCTCCTCCGCCACCAACCATGATCGATGGTGAAATGGAGTATGAGGTAGAGCAGATTGAGAGCCACAGGTTTGTGGGGCATGGCAAGCTACAGTTTCTTGTGAAGTGGCTTGGCTATGGTGTTGAGCACAACACCTGGGAGCCACAAGCCAATTGTGCTAATTGCCCAGAGAAAGTCTCTGAGTACTGGTCTGCTGTGCAGTCCCAGTCTGGCATGCGCTTAGTTGCAGCACCACACAAGAAACAGCGCAAGAACAAGCGCTCAGCACAGGCGGCTGCTTTGCCAGCTGTTAATGCTGCTATACGCAAGCGTCGTAGCAGTAGCAGTAGCAGTAGCAGTAGCAGTAGCAGTAGCAGTAGCAGTAGCAGTAGCAGCATCATACAGCCCAAATCCTACTATAACAATAAACAGCAGCTGCCGGACTCGCTTCACTGCACCATGTCGTCATCTGCTCTGCTGCTCAGGTTGCCCTGTGGGCACCAGGACTCCAGGTGTGCCTGCTGCCGCTGCTGCGGCACCACACCACCACACTGCGGGCACTGCCAGCTGGAGCCACAACTTGGCATGCTGCATTGGGCCAGCTGATGAACTCGGATGTGGCTGCTGCAATGCAAGCTGATGCTTTGTAGGCACAGCTACTGGCTGTGTCATTCAGCCCAAATCCTACTATAACAATAAACAGCAGCTGCCGAACTCCCTTCACTGCACCATGTCGTCATCTGCTCTGCTGTTCAACTTGCCCTGTGGGCACCAGGACTCCAGGTGCGCCTGCTGCCGCTGCTGCGGCACCACCCGGAGGTCATTGGGCCCACCACACTGCGGCACTGCCAGCCGGAGCCACAACTTTGACATGCCAGCCGATAATGTCTATATTGATTGCTGCACTGCAGGCTGCTGCTATGCAGGCACAGCTACTGGCTGTGTCATTCAGCCCAAATCCTACTAGAATTGCATAAACAGCAGCTGTCAAACTCGCTTCACTGCACCATGTCGTCATCTGCTCTGCTGTTTGAGTTGCCCTGTGGGCACCAGGACTCCAGGTGTGCCTGCTGCCGCTGCTGCGGCACCACACCACCACACAGCGGGCACTGCCAGCTAGAGCCATCCGCTAAAGCAGCATCAGCTAAAGCGCCACGGCCAGTCTCCTGCATACGGCAGCAGAATCCAAGGCAGCAAGCGAGCGAAATGCATGATGATGTGCAGTGCATATTGTGCACAGCCGTTGGAAGCACACTCAGCAAGTCTGAGTGTTAGAGCAGGTATATCCAATGCATCATATGCAGTCCTGCAATATCAGTGCTGCATCAGCACCACCCGAAGATGTTGCTACCGGATCTGACAGCTGTCGCAATCATACTGTTCTATCCAATAGCTGAGCTGTGCATGCCTGATGACCATTCCCTGCTGCTGCTGCTGCGGCAGCTCATCGCTGCTGTAGAAGCGCACACAAACTATTGCAAGGCTCTGCGAATGGTGACTGAGCTAACCTGGCACGGTGTCTGGTGAACAGCCATGACATCCTTCTGGGTTGGTCAATGATCCACGTGTCGATAGACTCCTTTCTGAATGCGTCTTTGACAGTTGCATGCTGCATTGCCAGTGAATCGTAAAAAGGACTGCCTACTCACGTCAAGTATTGCAGTAGCGTCTTGTTGACTGCCTTGATGCTGCTGCTGCTGCTGGAGGTGGTTCAGTTGCTGCTGTTGCATGAAGAACGCCGTTCCTTGACCGCCATGTTGCTGTTGCTGCTGCTGCCTTTGCAAGTGTTGGCAGGGCGATGCCAGTAGTTGCTGCTGCTGCTGCTGGTACGGCGGTGCCTGTGGGCCCTGCACAATACAACACGAGATGCACACCCTTGGTTGGGACTTGACAATGCACGCTGCATACAGATGCTACTGCGGCAATGCGGTTGACCAGCACTTCATACAACCCAGCCGGCTATCTGCTTGTTGCGGGAAAAGTTACGGGAGAACCGTGCAATGCAGACACAGGTGCTGCATTGCACATCGACAGTGGTTCTTACCTGCTGCGTTGCTGGCAGATGTTGCCACCGCTGTTGCTGTTGCTGTTGTTGCTGCTGCTGCTGTTGCTGCTGCTGCTGCTGCTGCTCTGCATGCAGCGACACTTGAGCCAGCAGCTGCGATATCTCTTGGATGGGGGCTGTGCGCTGTGCATGGTACTGCTCAGCTGCATTGCGCAGCGTGGGCAGCACTGCACTGTCTCCACGCACTAGCTTCAGAGCCTGAATAACGCACTGCAAGGCAAAACAGTCACTGCGCCAACCACCTACTTGAATACAGATCAGAAGTATGCTTGTTTGATACTGTATTTGCGCATGTAATGGTGAGCACTGAGTGAAGCCTAGGCACATATTGGTGCATGCCGGTGCTGCACAGCTGCTGCAGGCGCAGTTGCTTACATACATGCACATGCAGATACTTGCATTATACGGGTTACACAAGCTGCTTGTGCCACGGAACGCTGTATCTGTGCCTGGCATGGTACCTGCAATGCCTGACCAGCATTTGAAGCATGGATGGCGCCCTGAGCCTGATCCAGCAGCTGCTTTACAGTGTTATCCACATGCAGTTGTCGGTGCTGCGTTGATGAATCCATTTACTTCCTCAAAGGTATTGTAGGGAGTGTTGCAGCGACGCGTGGAGCCTTCAGCACATCAAGAGCCAGTTTGAACTCGAATGAGAACTGCCCTGCTGAGCTTCTTTCAAACTAGCAGTAGCGCAGCGACGAGCAAAAGCTTCACGCACCCATTTAACCGAAAGCGTTGCTCTTTATGCTGTAAGCACCACGCACATGAAGTAACATCAGGGTGTCACCAGCCTACCATGTTAGAACCGATTGCGGATAAAAAAATTACTGAGCGTGCTAGTGGTCATCATTCGCACTGCTCAAAACAGAACGGTCAACACCAACGCTCACGAATCGGGCAGCCTGACAACGACAGCAGCGCCAATCTGCTGTCTATGCGACGCTCGCTCGCAAGCTTCACACTGATAATTGCAGCTGTAATAGCTCAACAGAAGTCTCCGAGTGCAATGGCTGCAACAGCGATGGCAGCAGCCCCGGTTGCTGTGGGAGCTGAACTTGAAAAGGCGCTAGAAGGCCTGGACAGCGGCCTGGTACGCCTACGCTACCCCAGCATCCTTGAACGTGTCTTGACTCTCTTCATGCTTAGTTGCAGGGTTGACCAGCTGCATGACACAGACAGGCACAACTGTTGCTTGCTGGCCTGGAGCTGCATCACTGGCGCTGCCTGTCAGATGCATAATCCTCAGACATGCATGGTTGCAGTGCGTCATGTTGAGAACATTGATAAACGGTGTAGTCATGTCCTGAACATAACATTGTCGCTTTGCCTGCAGGCAAGTGTTGTGCACAGCATTGCTGGCTCTGTTGCTGAGATCTCCGTGAGTACCTGATTGAGCGAAGGATCTGCAGCAGCAGCAGCAGAAGCAAGCAGATGTGCAGCTGCACATGCAAGACACGCAGTGTTAAATTCCGAAGCATGCACTAGCACTGACACTCCGAGTTGCATGACAACACTTCTTAGCGTCATGGCATGTGTCAGCTTGGTAGTTGAGGCTATGGAGTTCACTGCAGTGTGACGCTCCCGTCGCATGTTTCAAGTATGCTTGCAACACACAGATGGTGCAGTTTCAGATGCGAGTTCCCACCTGCTGCTGCTGCTGCTGCTGCTCTACTGCTGATTGCAGGCCTCTCTGCGCACAATGGAGTTTGACGAAGCAGGCAGCACAAACAGCTTTGGTGATGATCAACTGCAGGTTCGTGACGCGCAAGCAGCAGCAGCAGCAGCAGCAGAAACGTGACGCTTGTTTTGAGCAGCATGGATACATACAGCACAACACACGCTTGCATCACATCAAGGTTGCCTGCGGCAGCTGCCTTGCTCAGACATCAGTTGGGAGACGATCTCATCAACGCTGGCATTGACTCATATCCAACACATTCACCAGCACCCCATTTACAGCACTGACAGTGCTACTGATGCGCACAGCATCACCGCGTAACGAGGAAATTGTACTGCCTGCAGGCTGAACTTCATGCAGAATGAGCTACTTTCCAGCACCAAGCTTGTACTACCTGCCTGCCTGTGTGTACTGCACTTTCATCATGTGTACTGCGTGCACAGCCTGTCTATGTGTACTGCCTTTCCCTCATGCATACTGTTGTACTGCCTGCGTGTGTGAACTGCTTTCTCCTCGTACGTACCGCTTGTACTGCCTGCAGGCTGACATGCATGCAGACGAAATCATCTTCAAGCACTTGCGCAGCTGCCCAGCTTGTACTGCCTGCCTGCCTGTGTGTAATGCTTTCTCTTCGTATGTACTGCTTGTACTGCGTGCAGGCTGACATTCACGCAGACGAAACTATCTTCACGCACTTGCGCAGCTGCGTGCCTGTGTGTACTGCCTTTTCTCATGCTGACTGTTTGTACTGCCTGCCTGTGTGTACTGCTTTCTCCTCTTGTACTGCTTTCTCCACTTGTACTGCCTGCAGGCTGACATCCATGCAGACGAGATCATCTTCAAGCACTTGCGCAGCTGCGTGCCTGTGTGTACTGCCTTTTCTTATGCTGACTGCATGTACTGCTTATCATTGAACTGCATTTACTTGTACTGCCTTGAACTGCATTGTCTTCATGTGTACTTCTTGTACTGCAGGCTGACATCCATGCAGACGAGATCATCTTCAAGCACTTGCGCAGCTGCGCAGCAGTCGCGTCAGCCAGCAGCGAAGAGCAGTCAGACATACTGCCGATGACACAGCAGCAGCAGCCAGGCCAAGGCTACTCGGTGAGGTTTGCTTATGTTGCGCGTTGCGTCGCCTGCGGGCTGCATTGAGTCCTCTAGACGCATTTGCTGTTCATGCTTGCCCTCGAGACGGCAGCAGCATATTCAAATCATTGCAGTGCAGTAGGCAGCATCTCTGCAGTGTGGTGAGGCAGACCAGATGGCTTCTCATCGGTGACTCGTACGGCTGCTTATACAGGTGCCATCTGGCCAGCTAGGTGATGGCAGCAAATTTCAAACTCCAGCTTGCTGGACTCTAACAGAATCTAACCGCGTAGTTTTATTTGACTGCTGCACCTATCCTGCTCTGCATGCTGGTGCTGTGAACAGGTTGCGTTTGACCCTCTAGACGGCAGCAGCATCTTCAATGCCAACTTTGCAGTAGGCAGCATTTTTGGAGTGTGGCCTGGCAGCACCCCCCTCGGCCAGACAGGCAGAGACCAAGTTGCAGCAGCGTACTCAGTATACGGCCCCCGTACGCTGCTCGTCCTAGCAATTCCATCCGGCAGCAGCAGAGCAGCAGCATGCGGCAGCCAGCAGCAGCAGCAGCAGCAGTGTAGTGCGGCGCAGCAGCAGCAGCAGCAGGACGGCGAGCAGCAGCAGCAGCAGCAGCAAGGCAGCATATCGGAAGTGTTCGATGTGCTGGAGTTTGTGCTAACTGAGAAGCGCTGGAGGCTTCGAAGGGTGCATACAAAGCTGGGAGATAAGAACAACGTGGCTCCTGCAAACATCAGGGCAGCAGCAGGCAATGAGGCGTATCAGCAGCTGCTGCATGCGTGGATCACGAATGGCTGCAAGCTGCGGTATTCAGGAGGCATGGTGCCTGATGTGCACCACATGCTGGCAAAGGTGGGTGGGGACGCATGGCTTGGTAGTCGGTTGCAGGGCTGTTAATCCAACGCGTGTGACACACATCAGCAAGCATGGGTATGGCATCTTCGCTGTTGCGTGACGCTGTGTGCAATAGTCGAATGTGCATTTCATTCCTGACCTTGTGCATTCTTTGCTTGTGCTGCTGCTTGCTGTTGTCTCAAAACCTGTCTCAAAACCACGCTGTTTGCAGGGAGGCGGCGTGTTCTGCAACCCCAAGTCAGTGACAGCGCCTGCCAAGCTGCGGCTGCTGTACGAGTGCGCGCCAGTGGCACTGGTCGTGGAGGTGCGTTGGTTGAGGTTATGTAGCACACCCAATCAGCCTTCTGCCTGATCTGCTGATCCCTGAATAGCTCTGCTGCTGTGGAGTGCGCGCCAGTGGCACTGGTCGTGGAGGTGCGTTAGTTGAGGTTTTGCAGCGCATCCCATCAGCCTTCTGCCTGATCTGCTGTTCTTTGAAAAGCTCTTGTGACACAGCACGAGGCATGCTGGCAATGGTTGATCTGTGCTGGGTTGGTCGCAACCCAACTGCTGGTTGGTGAGTAACCTAGGCACTGTGTTGTCATATTTCTGCAGTTGACATTCAAAGCATATGCAAATAGAAAATGGCCGCTGCCCGCATCTGCACTGACCGCATCTGCAACTGCCTTGCTGCCTCTGACTTTCTGCAATGCAGGCGGCTGGGGGCGTGTCACATGACGGCCAGCGGTCCATCCTGGATCTCGTCATTGACGACACAGGCGCGCGCTCCATCATTGCCCTGGGATCAGCACCGCAGGTGGCCCAGTGCCTGGATGCGATGCGGGGGCCATGAGCAGCAGCTGCAGCAAAGAGCCAGCGTGGCAGCAGCAGCAGCAGCATTGCTCTGGGATCAGCACCGCAGGTGGCCCAGTGCCTGGATGCAATGCGAGGTGCATGAGCAGCAGCTGCAGCGAAGAGCCAGCGTGGCAGCAGCAGCAGCAGCATTGCTCTGGGATCAGCACCGCAGGTGGCCCAGTGCCTGGATGCAATGCGAGGCGCATGAGCACCTGAAGCAGCAGCAGCAGCAGCATCGTGCTGGGCTCAGCGCCGCAGAAGTAGCATTGTTTGGAGGCAATGCGAGGCGCATGAGCACCTGAAGCAGCAGCTGCAGCGATGAGAACCAGCACGTCAGCAGCAGCAGCAGCGGCAGCAGCAGCACTGTGCTGGGCTCAGCGCCGCAGGTGGCCCAGTGCCTGGATGCAATGCGAGGTGCATGAGCACCCGAAGCAGCTGCTGCAGAAGAACCAGCGCGCAGCAGCAGCAGCAGCATTGTGCTGGGATCAGCGCCGCAAAAGAAGCATTTTCTGGATGCAATGCGAGCTGCATCAGCACCTGCAGCAGCAACTGCAGCACACAACCAGTGTCTCCGCAACACCAGCAGCCGGCGCGACGCTGGTGATAGGCATCAGCGTCAGTAGTAAGCAGTACTACTAGTACAGCAGCAGCAGCAGCTGCATAAGACTTTGACGGCACATGAAGCAGCATAAGGAAAAGCAATATGTTCACCAGCTGGTGTTGCAGCAGCTGCTGTGCTGCTCCGCTGCAGCAGCGGCAGCAGCCTTTGTGACACTGTCACACTTCACGGTGGAGTTACTGCAGGTCGCACTGCCTGGACCCAGAACAGGCTGCCCGATAATCCATGGCTCGCTTTCGTGAAAGGCTGCTGCTAAATCAGGGACAGCAGCAAGCAGAAAAGCAATGCGTTACTGGTACCTGGAGCATTGCTCAAGATGTGGATGCATATATATATATATAAGGCAGCTGCAGGACGCTGCTGTTCATCGCAGGTGCTCACTACGCCTGTTTGGGGGCAGTGACTGCATGCAGCGTGCTGCTCGTACGCGAACGCTGGCACATTCGTTTGTGTGAGCCCTTCCACGGCTCAGAGGTGCTCTCGGTTGGTGCTGACTGTGACTCTACCTGCCTGTTCATACACGAGATCAAACTCCCAGTGAGCTTCAGTGCTGCTCCCCAACGACAAAGGCAGTGAACATGCGTGTGAGACCGCACGATACCTGCAGCTTGACACCGAGGTGGCTTGCACGCGGTTGCTGCTGGCTGTAAGCCACCTTCAGAAGGGTTACGAAGTACACGACGCAGCCTGTGTGACAGTGTCACTGGCTTGGGCATTGGCAGTGTCGGTCTAGCCCGTTGCTGGTCCCCATTTGACACTGGAATGTTATCTTCTTGTTCACATCCTGCACAACGGTACCCGCAGATGGTGATGCTCAAGCGTGCCGGCATGAGCACAGTCCATCATAAACGTCCATCACAGCGACGCCCTGCGTAGAACAGACCGCAAGTATTGATTGCAATGACGTTAACAGTGAGACGTCTCCGGTCCTGTTGTGTGCTGTTCCTAGTGTGCACCATAGCTTGTGCTCACGGGACTGCAAGTACAGACTTTCCTAGCCTGTTGAGGCCGCGTCCAGCCTCAGAAGTTTTGATCAGTTCATTAGATCTCCCTCCAGGCGAAGATGTTGTGAGGGTGGCAGGTACGCAGCGGATGATCACAGCAAGGGCTGTGCTGCTTTCCATGTGATGGCGTTGCTTCTGCAGTCCGCTCAACGCGACCTGTTTCAGAAGCGCATAATGTTTCGTTGAAAGCGCGGCTGCATGCGTGTACCTGCAAGTAGTGCATGGCAGTAACCAGCAGCACAGCAAGGAGTGTGGTACCAGACAGGCTGAGCTGCAGCTGCCTCATTACTCGCCTGGATGGTGCCGCTTGCCTGATAGCTGAGTTTTACTAACATTTAAATAGTGTTCAAAACCCTGTGCTGCTTGCAGGTCGGCCAAATGTACAGATAAGCTCGCTAGACACATCACTTCTCAGGTCACTCCCACCAGGCCTAGCGCTCCACCTGCCAAACATTCAAAACGGCCTGAGGGTCTCCCGCCAGTGAAACATAAAAGTCAACGCAGAGTTTGACTTTGACCAAGATGACGTCAGCGCCAGCAGCGGCAGCTTCGGCCAGCAGCAGTTCCCAACTGTATGGGTGGGCAGGGTAGCAGGCCTGAGGCCTGGTTACAGCGCTGTTGTGCTCACACATGATGAGGCCAACAATGTGGTGCGAGGAAGTGTGAGGTTCTGGGATCGAAAGGCGGGGAGCTTCAGAACGTTCAGGGTAAGTGCTGCTCCAGCGCTGCTAGGCTGCTGCAGGGGAGGGGCTTCGCCCGGAATTGCAGCAGTGCCAGATTGGCAGCAGTAGCTGGATGAGCAGCAGTCGAGCTGGATGAGCAGCAGTCGAGCTGGATGAGCAGCAGTCAAGCGGGGCGCCAAGTGGTGGAAGCATTAGCAGACAGACAGAGTCAACAACCAACACAATGATGCAGAGGCACCATACAGGGACTGTGTCGCGTCTGTTGGCAGCACCAGTTGATGCCGCATACTGATAGACAAACATTCATCAGATGTTTTTGGCCCCAGTGCCTCTACTGCCACTGCTGGGCTTGCAGCTGCACTTCACTGCAAACCAACATGTATCTGTGTCACCTCTGCTCCTCCGCACATCATCATACTCAAACCCTAACCTGATGCATTTCTTCTACTTTTTCCACTGCAGATAGGACCTGCAGCTAAGCAAGGAGCTGCAGCTGCAGCAGCTGGCGCTTCTTCAACCTCTTTTGAGCCCGCCATTTCTCCCGACACATACGTGACCTACGAATTCAAAGAGCCGCTGGTGGTGGATAGCGATGATATACAGCACACTGCATTAGCGCACGCAGCCCCAGCAGACACAGAGTCTGATACAACCACCGTGACAGCTGCAGCTGCTTCTGGGTCTACAGTGGATATTTCGGGCTTCAGCAGCATCAGCAATGCATTAGGCAATGCAGACTTTCCCGACCTCCGCTTCATCCATTTTGGCGTTGGTGAAATCGCCACAACAGCCAATCAGCCCATGCTGCTATCTGACATCGCCAACACGGACAGCTCTGCGGGACCAACTGCCACAACAGAAGTTGACGGCAGTGGCAGCCGCCGGCTGCAGCAGAGCACAGCTCTTGCCGTCCAAGATGTGCTGGTTGTGTACACTGCTCTGGCGGCGTCTGTTGTTGGAGGCGTCGATGCGTTGAGAAGCCGCGTGCAGGAGAACTTTGCAAGGGCCAACCTGGCATATCGGGACTCCAAAGTGCCGGTGCAGTTGACGCTGCTAGCCTTTCAACCGGTGAGAGACTGCAAGGGTTACAGCAGAGGCAGCTATTCCATAGCTGAACTGCCTGGGCAAGACTTCTGCTGCTGCTGCTGCTGCCACGTTGCACGGGAACGCAGATGAGAAAATACAAGGAGCAGACAGCCATCTAGACAGGATCATTGACTGCTGCTGACGCTGCTGACGCTGCTGCTGCTGCCACATTGCAGTGGAGCTATAATGAGGCAGGCAAGGTCCACACAAGCATCATGACAGATCTGATAAATGACGCAGCCGTGAAAGCCCTGCGGGAACAGGTGAGCAAACAGTGACGTGCCTCAATTTCATGCATGCCTCAGCTATCGCCATGTTGTTGCCAATCAACCCTTCGCATCAAGGCCACTGAAGACACCAGCCACACACGTTTGTCTGATTTCAGAGCAGGCGCACTTTGTTTTTGGTGGTGATTTCACACAATTTAGCGTCTCACTCGTTGTCCCCAACGCAGATTCGGCAGGGTGTGTACAAGTTTTTGAACCAACTGCCGTTGTGCATGGCATCCGATGCATTACAGTGCAGGTTTCTGAATGGTGCACATGTGGTACAGAGATTGCATGCAACCTCCTATGATGATGCAAGCACATGACCTTGCGCATGTCAGCGCAATGCAGGCTATTGCGCGTTCACATTTTTCGCAACAACTTGCATTACCATACAACGTGTTGTGTGTGTGGGCGCTTGGCGCCGCGATCTTGTGCACCCAAAGTAAAGCGTTTTATGCTCCACATGCGATGCATCATGCAAGACAGGCGGCTTGTCTCCGCTGCGCTGTCTCAGCAGGTGTTCTTGCTGCTGCTGCTGCTGCTGCTGTGCGTAGGTTGGTGTTGACCTTGTTATCTGATTAGATGGTGGCACGCTTTCTGCTGGCGCGCCAGGCTCTGTCTCGTGCGGGCTGGGAGCTTTGGGAGGTGGAGAAAGCGTGGCCTTCTCAAATGTACATGGCAGGTAGGTGCTCTGCATCATATAACACAACATATAACATAACATAACATAACACATAACATAACAAGCTGCAACATAATGTACAACATAACATACTAACCTTGCTCGCATCCCTGCCAAACCTTTGGCCTTGTTGAACGAGGCTGAGCAGTTGCAAACGGCGACAGCTTTAGAGATTTGCGTGGCGTGTTGTTTGAAGCTATCGGTGGTGAAGTCAGCAGCAGTACTGTACAGCTGTACAGACTGCTGAAATAGGTGTTTAACACCCCGGGTTGTCATGGGACCAGCAGGGAATGTTTGGGAGAGGTTTGAGAACGGTATGCGAATGAGATTGATGAGAGTGATGAGAGTGAGAGACTGCAGTGTCATGCTTGGAGGGATACACTGTTTGCTTTAAGATGATGTCAGCCGATCTGCTGCTGCTGGTGGTGCTGCTGCTGCTGTAGGTCATGCTTGGACAGGTACACCATAGCACATGAAGTGGGCCACAACCAGGGTGAGCGTCTGTACATACACATTGTGACTGACAGTCTCTTAGTAACAGTCTGCTACGTTTCTTTGAAAGCGTGCATCACAGTACCATTACAACACAATGCATGAGATGGTGCACAAGTAGGGTGAGTCGCTGGCCATTTAATAGCGTGTGTGTTGGTAACAGCTGACTACCGTTGCACTTGCTGCAAGGATGCCACACCACCTTTCAGAGCACAGCACATCGTGGAGCTTGTTGTCTAGGTTGCTGCTTCCGCCCACAAATAACCCAGTGCGCTGCAGGAATATGAATGCTGAGGTGTGCGCGCGTTTCCGAGACCACTGACCAGTATGCTGAATTGCTGCTGACTGTCATTGTGCTGCCTGGTATATGCTATCGCTGCCGCTGCTGCTGCTGCTGCTGCTGCTGCGCTCTGCAGGCTGTCAGCATGCTTTGCAGCAAGGAGGATCAAACACTGCCGGTGCAGCCGGACCTTGGGCACGAGGGTGGCGCAGGTGACAAACTTGACAAGAGATCGGCAATCGTTGCAGGTTTAGTGACCTTTTCACCCTGCCTGCACCTGTATTCACATGCCATTGCCGTTGTCAGGCAAGAGGATGGCACAGGTGACAAACGTGTTTTGCGGTGTCAACTGCAGCATCGCTGGTTCAAGTAGTGTCACACACAGTGTGTGATTTCAAGTTGTCGCCCTGCCTGCTGCTATACGTGTGCACACCTGCTTGTCAGTTGCCAGTGCATGATTTTGCTAAGCCAGATGGCAGCTAGGGTGGCAGTCAAAACACTGGACAGTGGTTACTATCAAGTTGTGCGGCAGGAATGCAAGCCCGGCACCAAAGCTCACCACTAGCATTTATATTCAAATCTTTTTGGCTGCATGCAGGTGCGACTGGGCTGCAAGTCAGCGCAAAGCTTTCAACACATTCATGGCCTACAAGTGCCCCAACGTAACATCAAACACAGGGATCGGCCTGTTCTCAAGCCCCCTTCTCAGAACCACCGCTGGCTTGGTTGCTGGCAATGTCAACATCGGCGACTGCGCCAGAGGCCTCACCTCGACAGCTCAAACTATTGCAAACTACAGGGTTCGAAAGCAGAACCCGCAGACGTTCCCCAGCCCAAGCCCCCGACCTTCGCCGTCGCCTGCGCCACCTAGCAGTGAGTGTAGCGGATCTTCACAACTGCTGCGCAGCATTTGCATGTAGTCTGGTTGTAATTTGGTTGTAACCTGGTTGTAACACTGCTCGTTGTGATCCTGTGCCACCTAGCAGTGAGTGTAGCCAACTTCACAGCGCAGCATCTGCAGGTAGCCTGATTGTAATTTGGTTGAAACACTGCTCGTTCTAATCCTGCGCCTCCCACCAATGAATCTGCGCCACCTAGCAGTGAGTATGGCTAAATGTACAGCATCTTCATGTCTGGTTGCAACACTGCTTGGGCTTCGCTCCCTTGTCGTAACTGCGCAGCACCTCTGAAGCTGAGTGTTGCATCTGCTGCATTATGTTTGCAATAATATGAACAATGCAAAAGTTTACAAAGCTGCCAACTGCTGTGCTGACGTGCCCTGCTGGTACTGGCAACCTTTGCTTTGTTTCCATTCGCTTGGGCAGGTGGAACATGGCAGCCGGCATTTGCCCTGGCGCAACACCAGACGCCACCACTACACAGCGCTTCAAAACCTACTACACTACTCTGAGCTTGTCTGCGCAACTCATAAGTTACACGTTGCCTGCAGACCTGGTGAAGGCAGTAGTGGAGGATGTGTATCCGGCGAGCTTGAAGTTTGGACGGCAGTACGAAATCATCTATAGCTGTGACACAAGTAAGTGGGGTTCAGGTCACTGGTCGCGGTTGGGCGTTGTGTGCATGTCAGTTAGCGCAACAGCAGCAAACTACGCCAGCTGTTGTGGCTGGGGTTCCAAGCTGCAGTGAAAGCCCAGCCTTAGTATTTGAGAGTTATAGTGTGGCATGAATTGCGCTGCAGTGCAATGAGACTAGATACCTCAGTAGCCCACACCGTCAATGATGAGCGCTTTGCAGTGTCAATGCTGGTGTCGCTTTGAAACTTGCAGTGCACACCATTTAAATATTACCAAAAAGATACCCAGCAAGAGGCAGCAGGCTGCTCACATCAGTCAAGGGAACGTTAACTGCACCGGCAACGTCAATCCTCCTTCTCTGACGTGCGCTGTACATGTGTTGCTGCTGCTGGCTTCACCCCTGCAGAGCCTGTCTACTGGTCAGGCAAATCTTTCTGCCCTGGTGACAATTACGTTGCAAGCTGCCCTCCCAACGCCGGCTTGAGAATGCACACGTCCTCGCTCCTGTAGGTGGGAAGGTAAAACACAACCCAATGCACAGCCGTTCCTGCAAATACGGCGCCAAGAATGAAGACCTATCCGTACGAATTCGTACCTGCCACCGCACTGACCGCTACGCCACCTGTTGATATTGTGGTGGCTGTGAAGGAAGACATCTATCCAGGATTAGGCACTCGGAAGCAGTTTGGCTGGTTCACTGGGTGTGTGGTGGCTTGAACAGCCATGTGCTTGTTGACCAGCCGCTGTTGGCCAGGCTGGGACACCTGTGCAGCAGGCGGAGCAGCGAAGGCAGGTCAGGTCAGGGCCAGTATAAACATGTGACTGTCCGATTAACTGCAGCATGCTAGGAAAACATGCTTGACCCAGCTGAACACTGCAGAAAGACGCACAGGCAAGCCGCACATGCCCCTAGCACAATGCCATCCCAGGCATGATGCTCACCAGCCTAGCAGTGACCGCTTGAAGGTCACCACCTGCACGTCCCTGCCAGCATGCTCCGCGTAGGTCAGCCGGGGGCCAAATCCAAACATGTAGTTCTGCATGTAGTTGTGCCAGGATATTGCTGCTGCTGAGCGGCCAGCGCGCGCGAGGTACCTGCAGGAGCAGCCCCACACACATGCTCATTTTAAATGCCACAAGTGAAAGGGCATATGTGGCATCATTGCAGCGTCATTGCAGCTGCTACGGGACAGGCAGGTCAGTACTACATATCACAGCCTGGCAATGCCGTCATCACCCTGGCAAGCACCCAGCTGCAGTTCACAGACTCACACTGACACAGCAGCAGAAACACTCACCAGGCCCACAAGTCGCTGGGAAGGCTGGCCATGGGCAGCCGCCTGATGATTAAGAACACCTCGCCCGCGTGCATGGAGCGCGGGCTGTAGAGGCTGGGGCGGTTGTGCTTCTGCATCAGATCTTCTGGGGGTGCGGTGATGCCTGCAGGCAGAGTGCAAGCAAAAAACATGAGGTTCTCAGTATCAATGCCTGCATTACCTGGTTCTGGGGTCTGCCGTTCCAGGATGATTCACCAAGCCAGCCCTGCGCAATTCATCAGCCGCGCACAGGCACAACCTGTTTGCAGACCTGCTGGCACATGTAAAGTTGCAAAACACTGGCTACTTCAGGCTCTGGCTTGCAGATGAACAGACACCAAATGAGACCCGAACTGTGAGGTGTCACTCTGCCCATCAGCAGCCCCTGTTGGTGCAGTATCGTAATGTGCAGACTGCTACCTCAGGCTTTGGCTTTCGGATGAGCAGACATCTACATGACCGCAATAGCAGCTCGTACCTCTAGACTTTTCAAAGCTGTTGCCCAAGCATTTGGCTCCAGCAAGGGCAGAGTTGACCATGCTTGGGGTGACCTCGTCAAAGCTGGCAACGTGCTGCAACCCCCCATACGGCAGGGTGAAACCCATGGCATTGTTGGGAGTGCGCTGGGGCTCAGAGATGCTGCCCTCACCACCGCTGCTGCTGCTGTTGTTCCTCCCCCTGCTGCTGCTGCTGCTTTCACTGCCACTGCTGCTGCTTCGACTGCCACAGCTGCTGGAGGCACTGCCAGCCCCACGCTGCTGCTTGACAATGGGCTCTGCTGGTGACACTGGCTGCAGGTACGTGAGCACAGCAAAGGCCAGCGCAGTGATGCAGGCCAGGCACAGGCCGCTGCAAGCTGCAGGCAGGATGTCATGGTACTCTGGCATGCCGAAGTCCATGTAGCCCTTGCAGTGGTAGTACACTGCAGAAAAGCCTGTGCCTAGTGTGGCCTGAAACTGCGCCAGCAGCCCGCTGAGACCTAGAGCCCACACTGGCGGCTCAGATGACAGCCCTGGCACACTGCTGTGGTCCCAGGCGCCACGTGCGGTCTCTGCCTGGCGTGAGCCCATATACAGGTGCTGCGTTGTGGCCAGCAGGCCCTGTGCAGCCTGCCGCGCCCTCAAAGCTGCGCTGGTTGTTGCATACTGCCCCCCCGCTGGTCAGCCTAGAAGGGTGGAACCACATGGGATCGCCGCTCTCCTTGAGGGAATGCTGCTGAGCACTGCAGGCAGGGCATGTGCACACAGTACGACAACGCACAGTCAGCAGCTAGCACATCATGAAGGCAAGTGAACTTGGCTAAACTGTCGCTGATGTAGGGTTGTCGCATGCCAGCTGGCAGCAAAGCATACTTCACCACACATGGGCACATGCAGCATTATCAAAGCTGGTAGCTCAGGATGGTTGGCCTTACTTGATCTCCTTCAGTGCTGACAGCAGCTCAGCCTCGAGGTACAGGACCTTCTCTACTGCAAAGTTGAAGCTGACTGGCATGGCCTTGAATCGCGGTTTGGAGGTGCCTGCCAGTGCTGCTGCTGCTTTCTTGCTGCTGCCAGGAGGGCGGCCACCCTGCGACAGCACCACAAACACACATGCAGGCGTGTGGTTATGACATAAACTTTGGCGGTTGATCATGGTCCGTTGCTTGCTTGCCCAAAAAAGTTCTGAAAGCAAGAACCTGAGAGAAGCAAAAATCATCTCTGTGTTAAAGCAAAGTATGCTATTTTGGGCAATGTGCTACCTCAGGGTTGGGGCTAAGAAGTGCTAATCATCTGAAAGCAAAAGCCTGAGGGATGCACCAAAGTACAGCATATTGCTCTCTGCAAGCATTGCAAGCCTTTGCATGTACAGTAGGTTTGTGCATTTGAAGAGCTTCTGCAAGCTATCCTGGTATGCATGCAAGTGAGCAGGCAACTGCTGACGTTCACCTTGCAGCCCCACCACGCATCCATCAGGCGGGTGATGGTCCTGGAGTTGGCAGGGAAAGCCAGGTCAACCTGCACAGGATCATGAAATGTTAGAGGGATTGTGCCACAGCCAGCTGCTGAGCAATGCTCAACATCGGCCGTTGACTTACCTGCAGTTGCTGGATCCTGCCAGCAGCATCTTCGTACTCAATGTGGCGCTTGCAACTGACTTGCTCCTCTGAAGACAGTGCAAGAGTGCGGCCAAGCCACAGCGGCAGCCTCAATTCCTGCACAAACTGTGGGGGAGTCAGCAGCAGCACATTCACAAAAGCTAAGAGCTGGTGCCAGCAAGACTTACATACCTGGTCCTGTGCGGTGCTGGGCTGCAAATCTAGCGACATGCCTGCAGCAAAGCTTGCGCACACCATGAACTCCCACTGCTGCAGGTCACTGTTCACAAGCACATTAAAGGCATCTGATCCAGCGTGTTGGGCCCGCTGCTGTAGGCGCCGCAGAGCAGCACGCTGAACAGCGTTGCTGATGCTGATGCTGTTGCTGCCAGGCAACAGCTGCAGAGGCTGCATGCGCCTGCCCAGAAGCCCTGCCATAGGAAAGACCCTTTCAGACACCCTGTTTTGTGCAGCAGCCACATCTTGAGAATCCGCAGCGGAGGTGAGGCTGCTGCTGAAGGCTGCACAGACACAAAACAGCAGACAGGCGCGTTCAGCACACCTGCAGCCACACGAGGCATGCATAACAGGCAAACGTACGTTGAATATTCGTAGATCACCTTGAACACCGGGGAGCTTCTGCACAGCACGCAGCATCGGTGTGCTGCTAATGCTTGGCTTCTGCTTGTGCTCCTGCTTGCTGCTTGTGGTTCCCTAGCTGCTGTCGGTTGAACTAATGTTGCTGAATGCCCTTAATTAGCGTACTGTACAGCTCTGTTGCATGTTGCATCGCTACTTTCACACGACAACACAGGATGCGTCTGATATATTCGGTCTACGGCTGTCGCAGTTCGATCGCCTGCCCAAAACACGTTAAAATTAATGCGGAAGGTGTTGTAACGTGTTCCAGATGGATCAAGATGGAACAGGCTGCACCACCACCTTGAGCCCTAGCAGTGGTAAGGATGGGCAGCAATGGAACAGTCAGCTACTCATACAACCGCTGGGCAGTGATTCACCTGTGGATGAGTACAGGGCTTTAAAAAGCGTAAACATACGTTTTTAGGTACTATCTAACATTTTCAATGGAGATTAGCAGTGACAGACCCATCTGCTTGGCACTGACAGGCAGATTTGGCACTGCTGGAGCAAGTTTCTAGCCAATGGCTACACATAGGTGCCCCTGTCGGTCACCAAAACAGACCATCAGGTCAAACAAAAGGTTATCGATTGGTTAACCATCGGTATGATCCACTCGCAAGTCGCCCACTTGCGAGTGGATCATACCGATGGTTAACCAATCGATAACCTTTTGTTTGACCTGATGGTCTGTTTTGGTGACCGACAGGGGCACCTATGTGTAGCC
>CADDIJ020001634.1:0-33802 GCA_902809745.2 Tetradesmus lagerheimii | reverse complement strand
CCCCCCCCCAGCCCACCACCACCACCACCACCACCACGGCTAACAACCTGCACAAAAGGTGCCTGCAGTAACCATGGCCCATCCTGCACACCCAGCATCAGGACAACAGTTATGGCTGCGGTTTCATGTGTTGAGACCCTGTACTTCCACCACGCCAACAAACCTGCACAAGATAAACCTGCAAATCACGTGCGGTCCATCCTGCAGACCCAGCATGCGCATTGTAGTAAAAATGGGGGATGTCGTTGTCATATGACACCTCCCAAAGCACGCGCGTGTCCAACAGGGTGTCGTTTGCCCACGCATGCTTGTCGCGCACAGGGTAAGGCGGCGGCAGTGCCCCGAACAGCGAGTCCGCTGCTTTCATTACGCGCTGCACAGTGCGTACGATGCTGCTGCCTGCCGCGATTGTCTCGTTGAGCGTCACTTGGGATAGGGTTTCTCCAATCGCTGGCAGTATGTCGTCTATCTTGACTGCGATGGCGAGGCGTAAGCCCTTGAAGAGCCAGACGCGCGATGAACTGTGGTTCATTGCTGTGACTATGAAGAGACTGCTGAAGTTCGGCACATCCAGGAACTGCACCCTGCTGCCAAAAGGTGGCCCTGCAGATGTGAAAAAGAGGGAGGCAAAGCAGCCAGCAGACACTGAGTGTTCCTTGTTGTTGGGTGAGCGTTGCTTGGCGGCTGTGATGATGAAGAGGCTGCCGCAGTCTGGCACATCCACGACCTGCACCTGATTGCCAAAAGCCGGCCCTGCAAAGTGAAATAGAGGGCAGCAAGGCAACAGGGCAGCGAAGCGACGGCAGTGTTGTGTGATGCGAGCTCAGCTTTGCTTGGCGGCTGAGAGGATGGAGTGACCGCTGCAGTCTGGCACAAGCTGGAACAGCACCGTTTTGTTGAAATGGGGCCCTGGAACAGAGGAACAGTGGGCAGCAAGGCAGCAGCAGTGTTGTAAAATGTGAGCTGAGCGTTGCTTAGCGGCTGTGAGGATGAATCGACCACTGAAATCTGGCACATCCCAAGTCCTGAGAGGAGCACCATGTTGGCAGACTTTAGACCTGCGCATGGCCTCAAGGCAGCAGCAGACAGCATGCAGCAAGGCATCTGGGCCTCTGTGCTCAATATGGACCGACTGTGAAACCCACACGTCAGGAACTGCACTCTGCCACTATGTGGTGACACCTGCAACTGCTTCACACAATGACAGCAACGCAGACAACATGCAGCCAATGTGCAGCGCTGTGTCAGCTATGATGTTGAACCAACTTGCTGCCTGTGATGCCGACCCAACACTGCTCTCAGAGCACTAGACTGCTGACCGTCTCCTTTGCCGCAGGCTGGATTCAGGCAGTTGGCAACACCCAAACACACCACACAGCAGCAGCACATACACCCGTAGCGTGGCTCACTGTATGGTGGTTACAGGTGCTTACCGTAGCAGTACATTCTGTCAGGGCTCAGCTGGAAGACCCTCCTGCAAGTGCACCTGTACCACTAGCCAACAACACACTGCAGCAACGGCAATCAACTGTTGTGTTCATGTGCCTACGCTGCCACACCCCACATCACGTACCGTAGCAGTACAGTCTGTCAGGGCTCAGCTGGAAGCCCCTCTTGCAAGTGCACCTGTACTGCCAAGGAGCCGAGGGCCTGTCAGCCACACAGCCGTGTTGGCACACACCGTACGTGCTGCAGTTGCGACGTGCAGTACGAGAACAGTACAGCAGGTGGTTGGATGTGTTTAGTGTTCCTGTACTGCCAAGCCGCCGAGGGCGTGTCAGCCACATTGTATTGACACACAGCATACACGTGCTGCAGTTTAGACCTGCAGTACGAAAGCAGTACAGTGCACGGGTGTTTGAACGTCACATGTGACTGTCACACAGCTTGGTGACAGCTTTCTGAAGGCCTGTGGTGACAGTCCCAGCTGATATACCAAAACCTGCTGGGGGCATGTTGCTACATTGCACAGCTGGACACATGTGCCTACGCTGCTGCTGCTGCTGTCACTGTCACTGGCACTGTCACGGCTGCTGCTGCTGCTGCCACTCACCCAGCTTCACAAGCATGCCTGCACACGGCTCAGCCAGTGTCGGCTTCCACGCCCAAAAGGCAGGGTACCTGCAGCCAAGCAGTGCAGCGACTCAACTATGCTGATGTACGGCATCCTATGATGATCTATGGCATGAACTGCTGTGGGCTGCAGTAACAGCCAATGTTGATTAGGTCCAGTTGTGTAACAATGCTTTCTGTGAGCACACCACCTGTTCAACTGCTATTGCTCGCTGTGGTCACCGTCATCGCAATCTTTCTATGTAAGTGACACTGGCTGTCACAGCGTGTCGGCACAGGGCAGCACCACCTAGCTTCATGCTGGTGCTATCAACGCATGTGAGCATAACAAACAGTTGCTGGGTCTGCTGCTACTCCATGCGCCACGCACCCGTACTGTAAGGCCAGCAGCGGACGCAGCAGCAACACCGCAGCGTAGGCGAGCAGAAGCAACAGCATGCAGCAGCAGGCACATAGCACATCGTCAAGTTTTGTCAGAAGGCAAGTGCTTCGTTTGTTGCTTGTGGCATATGTGACAGGAAGCACTGCATAGAACCTACGCACACGATCCGTGCCCCAACTGGGCATGCACTTCCATTGAGCATTGCTGCAGCTGCTGCTGCTGGTGCTATACTGCACCATTGTGGTAAGCACATAACGGCTCAAGTATGACCACACCTTGATCCATACTGATGTGGTGGCAGCCACGCAGCGCGGGTTCTTGTCACATGCCGCTGCCAAAATGCGCCAGCCGTATTCCCCAGTGGCCCATTCTCCCGTCCAGCCAAGGTCATAACTCCAAGGCAGCATGTATGGTACATACGCGTATCCCAGGGGGGGCTTGTTCCTGCATGGAGACTGCTGCACAGGTGCTGCTGCCTGCTGCGCTTGCTGCAGCGCATGCGCAGCTGCTGCAGGTTGGCTGGCAGTGTCACTGCGCGCAGCACAGACTGCGCTGTGCGCCAGCAGCAGTACAAGAACAAAGAGAAGCCGCGAACTGCTGCGATGAGTCTGCCAAGAAGTCGCTGTTTTGGCTGTTTGCCCGTCTGGCAGCCTGGGTGCTGCAGCCAGCAGCAGCACTGCTGCTGTTTGGCATCCCATGCTAACAATACGCAGCAGCTTCAGTCATCACCATGACCCTGCAAACCATAACAAAGATCATCGGTGAAGTAACTGCAACACATGAAGCCTGCAGGCAACAGGCCTGCGTCAGGCACTGGTTCCGACACCACTTGCATCTTGCTGCTTCTCATCTTGCTTGCGGCTTAGCCTACTGTTATCTGGTTCCTCACCAGTTTAAACAATATCATGATGATCCAAGCGGAGTACGCCGGACAGAGCCAGGGAAGAGGAGAGACAGAAGTTCGTGGCCAGGCTTGCTGGATCGTCTGGCAAACACGCATGCGTGATGCAATTCTTGTACATGCTGTACTCCACAACAGCGCACGATCATGTGAAAGTTGCAATGTCACCGGCACACCGTCCTGTTCTGTGTCACTGGGGCCTGTGCCATATTTTGGTGAGGCGAGCCGTTCAAGCCAAGCCAGCACTTCACACACTGTTCCTGACACCTCAGCTGTATCCAGGCGGTGATGCCGGACAACAAAGCGAGTGTATCGAGCAGACTCGACGTTGCAATTGAAGTCCAACGTCTGGACGGACAGAAAACACGTGAACATCCATTTCCAGGCGCCACCAGTGTGCCATTATCTTCAGCGAACAGCGCAACACAACAACCAGCAACTACAACCCCTCTTAGCACCGCCAAGCTGCTGTCCTGGAAGCAGTTGAGACAGGAAGTGCTGCAGCTGCTGCAACTGCTACAACCCCCTTGCTATTTTGCAGTGGCCAATAACGCCTGGCTTGAGCATATCTACATTGCTGCGTGTAGTAGCAGGGCAGCGCCTCTGTTGCTGCTGTTGCTTGCGGCCATACCACACTACCCCTGGTGCTGCTGCTGCCTCCTTCACAACCCGGGTGGCGCCTCCCACTGCGTGGTGCCTGTTGCTGTGTTGTAGTAGTAGGGCCGGCCCTCTGCTGTGTGGTGCACCTGCCAGCTGGACGGCCCAGCAGGGGCAGGCGGCGCTGCTGCTGCTGCTGGCTGCTGATCAGGCACCTGCGAGACACAAGCACATGGTGAGGTCGCAAGGCGTCAGCAGCCAACCGTGAACACAAATCGACATAACAACGCGCAAAGGATGACACAACATTGCCCTGCTCTGCATGCACCTTGAGCAAGATGATCCCTGCTCTGCAAATACTCCGACACTATGAAAATTGCCACAAGCAGCTTCTGAACATTGCCACCAGCAGCTCCTGCCGACTGCCTGTAGAGCTTGCTTCACCACACCAACGCACCTGGCTTGTGGGTTGGTAGTATGGGTAGGCCGGCTGCTGAGCTGGCACCTGGTCCAGCAGCGACACAGCCGGCTGCTGCTGCTGCTGTGACGGCTGCTGGCAGTACCCAGCCCCATCACCATACCCATATCTCCCAGTTGCCGGCTGCTGCTGCTGTGGCGGTGGCTGCTGCTCTTGCTGGTATGGTGCATAGCCGTTTGCTGCTGCTGCTTGCGGGGCAGGGTAGCTGCTGCTGCTGCCACCTCCATACCCGTACATGCCAGCGTTGGCGCCGCCATCTGCCGCATACGCACTGCTGCTGCTGCCACCGTAACCAGCTGTAGCTGCAGGGCTGCTGTCGTAGCCATATGCACTGCTACTGCCACCTCCGCCGTACGCATTCACAGCAGCGCTGCTGCTGCCACCATACCCATAGCTCCCCGTGTTGCTACTGTAGCTCCCGCCCGAGGGACCCCCTGCAGCATAGCTGCTGCTAGGTGCTGCTGCTGCTGGTCCCGATGCTGAAGGGCCGTTGCTAGGGTAACCGCCATAATTCAAAGTCAGATCGTCCATACCAGCCGCCAAACCAGCAGCCCCAGAGATCTGGCTGTAGCTGCTAATGCCGCCATAATCGCCGCCACTGGCACCGCTGCTGTAAGGATCATACATGGCAGATGCCGGAGGTGCAGACGATCTGTAACCCCCGCTGCCGCTGCCGCTGCCACTGCCGCCGCCACCTGCATAGTTCACCACGCTGACCATTGTACCGCTGTTCATGCCGCTGCTGCCGCCGCCACGCCTGCTGCTGCTGCTACCGCTGCCGGCCCCTTGTGACAGACTGCGCTCCACCTGCTTCGCCCACTCAGCCGCGCT
Organism: Tetradesmus lagerheimii; assembly: GCA_902809745.2. Taxonomy (NCBI): domain Eukaryota; kingdom Viridiplantae; phylum Chlorophyta; class Chlorophyceae; order Sphaeropleales; family Scenedesmaceae; genus Tetradesmus; species Tetradesmus lagerheimii. The sequence continues at coordinate 28,540 of CADDIJ020001634.1, read as the reverse complement.
GCTGCTGCTGCTGCCACCGCCGTGGCGGTCCCTGCTGCTGCTGCTGCTGCGGTGGCTGTGGCGCTCGCGGCTGCTGCTGCCGCCACCGCCTGACTCGCTGTCGTCAACGCCTGCCAGCTGTTTGACGATCTTTGCAATGGCACCTTCAAGAGCGCTGATCCATTCCACCATCTCGGTCTCTGCAGAAGAACACAGAAGCAGCATGGTGCAGAAGCAGCAGCAGCAGCGGCAGCACCAGCAGCAACTATCAAACATGTATGTCTGGCTGCTACATGACCTCTGCAATGGTGCCCTCTGACACATCCAACAACACAAACAGCACACACCGCCACACTGCTGACTATCTTGAGCTCTGGCAGCGCAGCAACCCTCACAGCAAGCATATAAAACAGAACAGAAGCTATATCTAACACATGACCAGTGTCAGCACAGCGCACCTGACTCGCAGACGTAGCGCACACTGCCACCACCGGCTGTCTTGAGCTGCACGCTCAACAAGCATCAGCACTCAGCAAGCAAACAGCAACGCCCTGGGCCCACAGCCCACCTGACTCGCAGACGTAGCACACGCTGCCGCCATTGGCTGTCTTAAAAATCCAAACTTTTCAAAGCATCAGCACACTCAATGAGCAAACAGCAACGCCCTGGGCCCACAGCCCACCTGACTCGCAGACGTAGCACACGCTGCCGCCGCTGGCTGTCTTGAGCTGCACCGTGTTGGCCTTGCCTGTCACTGAGCGCCCGTCACGCACGTCCTGGACCTTGGACAGATCAACCACGCCTCGCGGCTTGACAGACTCTGCAGCAGCAGCAGCAGCAGCAATGCCGTTGAGCAGGCAACCTTGCGCCAGAGCAGAGAACCATAAGACAACACTAAAAGACCGCAGCTCCCGCTGCTCCCCCAGCTGCATACTGCCACTCAACTGGTGCATGCTTGTGAGCCCTGATTGTAAATGCCAAACCTGCCCCCCCCCCCTCGCCACACAAGATCCACAAGAGGAAGAACCCAGCTGCGAACCCATGCTGCTACAGGCCCACTCGTAGCTGCAGGTGGCCAGCTCACCGCATCAGAGACGTCAGGGCTCAGGGAACTGTCACAGACTGCTGCCACTGCTGTTGCTAGTGCTATTGCTGTGCAACACCAAGCAGGAATCACGCATTACGCAGGCTCACCAGACACGTCAGGGCTCAGGAACCTGAACAGGTAGCCCTGCTTGAGCACGAACCAGCGGCGCCGCCACATCTTCATCACCTCGCTCTGGCTCTGCAGCCAGCCCGCCTTGTCGGGGGAGCGCCAGTACTCCACAGAGTCCACAGACGGCAGCTGCAGCAGCACAGCCAGCCAGGAGCAGCAGCACATACAGCAGCAGAAGAACACGTCGCGTTATCACGATTGGCCCGCTGAAGACCACTCGAGTCGTGGCCCCTATGCATACACAGAGCAGCTAGATCTACTGGGGTGACTGCTGCTGCTGCTGGGACAGTGTCTGCAATGCAAACACCAGTGCGTGACGTTTTATGCTTGTCGCTCTTGCTGAGCAGTTGCTGAATGTTTTTCCATTCACTCCAAGCTGCCTGCAGCATACATGTCAGCATACCAATGCGTCGCAATCACACATCCAAACAACTTCAACTACCAGAATGCGTGTATGTTGCTGTTGATGGTGCTGCTGCAGACACTGTGGCCAAATATTCTTGCATAGTGCACAGTACGCAGCGCACCTTCTGTGCTTTCTTTGTCTTGCCACCGCCTGACGCCAGCTCCTCCAAGTTGCTTGCTGCTGCCCTGTCCTTCTCCTGAATGATCTCTGACAGCCTGCAGGCACAACAACAGCGAGTTTATTTGGCAATTTGCATCTTTATTTGCTTGCAGGCATCTAACCAGGTGAAGTTTGCTGCAACTGCAATGCATGCATACCCAACTGCAACAGCAGTACCAGCAGCTGCTCCTGCCCCTGCACAGCTCGCTACTCACTGCATGCAGCACATGGCCAGCGTGTCCACGACGTTACGGATGGTGTTCGAGTCAGAGGATAGTGTAAGAGCGCGTTCCTCCAGATCTACGTCTGTCTTGGTCCATATGACTGTGCTTGTATCCATGAGGTCCCAGCGCGCCACGTTGCGTAGGTTGTAGGACCGCATGGTGCGCGAACCATCTTGATTCATGATTTTAAGCCCATCAAGGCTCAACTGCACGGTCACGCGCTGACTAGAGCCATCGTTGTCCTGCATCATGACCCTAAATTTCTCGGTCGCTGCAAAGCTCGACGCCATGGCTGCTGATCAGTCAATAATGGTCACGTAAATGTCTTAAGCTACAGCTGAAGGTGCATTGTTTGCAGATACGCGAAGCCTGTGCTGCTGTAGGTCGCGAAGGACGATAAAGCTGTGTGCAGTGCAGTACACTTTACTAACACGGACCTCAAGTTAAGCTTAGCAGCACTTCTGAACATCAGACACGAGAGGCATGCATGCTCCAGAGTTTGGTGTAGGCCCTAGTCATGACACACAGTCAGCAACTGCCAGTGCAGCGTTCACAGCTGCACACGCTGACTGCTGCGGCTCAGTAATCTTGTTTTCCAACTGCAAACACTTTCAGAAACCAGCTGCAGCTGTGAATTGGCGAGCCCTGCTCTTGCCCTAGCTCCAATAGCTGGGACAGCTTTGCCTGGCTTGCACTTGAGCAATGGTGTGATGTTGCACAGCTAGGGGTGTCATCTGAAACTATTCAAGCTATTGATATATTCCCTGCAGTATCTGCAGCTGATCAAGCAACAAGGCAGGAGTAGTGGCTGACAGCCTCTGGCTGTTGCTGGCGCTGGCAGCTTGGGCCTCATGACAGCTGCTGCAGCAGTGCTGCCAGTCCAAGTTGAAATAACAGGACCTGACAGCAAGGCAGTCAAGTCAATCTATGCTGCTTTCCACACCTTCAGAAACGGCCGCACCACATTGTCATGCAGCGGCCTGCTGCTGCTGCCGCCACCAGGTCAGCAGCAGCAGCAGCAAGTATGCCAAGTGTTGGCCCCAGTGAGCAGCCTCTACCCGTTTCTGCAACAAAGTCAACGGTCAAACCTGAGCCAAGCAACAGCAGCCAGCTTGCTTGCAGGAGTGGAGCTCTCTGTACTCTCCCAACAGCAGCAGCAGCAATCCGGCAGCCATGCTGGTGTACCACCCAACCAGCAGCAGCAGCAGCAGCTGGTGCGGCTTCCTGCGAAGCTGCTGCAGGTGCTGCTGCTGCCGCGCGCGCTGGCTGCTGCTGATGAGCTGCTGATGTCAGCAAACAGCTCCGGCGTTGGCAGCTGGAAACTTGGCTGGCTGCTGGCAGGTGCGCGGCACAGCCGTAGACCTAAACCAACAAGACCTCAACCTGAACCTAAGCCTGTAGCAAAGCAGGCAATACACCATACAACAGCAGAGTTTTATGTGTGCAGCATGTTGGCTTGTGTGCTATTGGCTTGTGCAGCGACGCAAACATGTTCATGTGCAGTCCTGGGTAGCATGCTTGGTGTGTGCTGCCAGAGTTGACATAGGAAGCAGCAGCACGACACTGCTGCAACAGTCTCATAGTTGGCAGTTGGGAAGCTGAATTAGGCTCTAGCAGGCGCACGACACACAGCAGTGTCAGAGCGTTGCAAAACATGCAGGCAAGCAGTACTTGAACAGCAACACGATACCAAACATGGACAGCCAACATCGACTCGTAACCTGTTGCTCTGTGCTGCTGTGTGTCCTGCAGACAACCAGCCGCATGAGTCAGCCACCCCCAGCATGCTGGGCCGACATTTATACCCCGTTGCTGTGTGCTGTGCTCATACCCTGCTGCTGTGTGCTGTGCCCCTAACCTATTGCTGTGTGCTGTGCCCTGCAGGCAGCCAGCCCCATGAGTCAGCCACCCCCAGCATGCTGGGCCACGTGGCACTGCTGGAAGTGACACTGCCACCACGCCAGCAGCAGCAACCACACCAGCAGCTGCAACCACAGCACCAGCAGCAGCAGCAGCAGCAGCCCTTGCAGCATTCTGTGATAGCAAGCAGTACTGTACCATCACACCAGCAGCAGCAGGGCTCAAAGCAGCAGCAGCATGCAACGGCTCCTTGTGCTTGCTGTAACAGTCCCCAACCCGGCCTGCCCGTCTGCTCGACATGCTTGCGGCAGCAGCAGCTGCCGCCGCAGCAGTCAGCAACAGTTGCGTGTGCTTGCCGCAACGGCCCCGCACCCGGCCTGCCCGTCTGCTCAACATGCTTGCAGCAACAGCAGCAGCAGCAGTTGGCAAGCGTTGCGTGTGCTTGCTGCAACGGCCCCGCACCTGGCCCCTCAACATGCTTGCAGCAGCAGCAGCAGCAGCAGCAGCAGTTGGCAGCAGTTGCGTGTGCATGCCGCAACGGCCCCCAACCCGGCCTGCCTATCTCCCTCAGCGGCTCTCCATTTGGCTGCCTGGCTGCGCATCAGTTCCATGGCGCCCTGCTGACAGGCATTGTGTCCAACCTGCTGCAGCAGCCGGCAGCAGCACTGAGTGCAAATGCCGGGCACCACAGCCAACACTCATCAACAGCAGCAGCAGCAGCAGCGGCAGCAGCAGCAGGGAGTGCGGCGATGTTCATTGTGGATGCGCGTGTTATGCCTGGCATGGAGGGAGGGGCCATCAGCTGCAGGTGGGTGCGACGTGGTTGTGTAGAGTGACTAGTGTAGAGTACGTGACGGTTCGCTTGTTGGTAGCCTCAAGGTGATACGTAATCGTGTGTGGGCATGCTGTGATGTTGTGAAGTTGGGTGACGGTTGCTTTGGTATAGCGTAGTGACTAGCGTAGCGATGGACTGGATAGTGTGTGTAATCAACATCTCAGGTGGTATAGGCTGATGGTGTAAGTAGGTGAGTGGGGTGTGGTGTCCTGGAACTGGGTGGTTGCTTGGTGGCACCCTCAGGTTGCATACACGTGTAAAGTGTGGGGTGCAACGCAGCAGCACTACTTTTTTTGCAGTGCTGTGCCTCCTGCCTGCTGCATGCTGCATGATGCGACTCTTGGCATGAATGAGGGGTTACACGGTGTGTTCAAGCGGCTACGCCGCAAGCCGCCGCGCCTAGCATGCAGGAGCCGTGTGCGTGAGGTAGCTGGAGTGAGAATGAACGCCACCAGGAACCTCCGTGTGCTGCAATGCCCCTTACAGCTGCTGCTGCTGCTGTTGGCTGGGTGGTGCTGCAAGTCCTGCCACCGCCTGTAGAGCCTGTGGCACAGTCAACCTGCCGCTGAGCAACAGCAGCAGCCAGCTGAAAAGCAGCACTACATTGGTTTTTGTTCTTTGTACAGGCAATTCACATACACCTGCATACACACATCATGTTGCTTTGCTGCTGCTGCTGCTGCTGCTGCTGCTGCTGCTGCTGCAGGTGCTGCCATCGCCTGCTAGGCATGGTCAGCCTGCCGCTGAGCAGCAGCAGCAGCCAAGTCGAGCTGCACCTAGGCATTGCAACACCACACCTGGCAGCAGCAGCAGCAGCGATATCTGGAGCAACGGGTGGCATGGTGGTGGCTCAGCCACTGCAGCAGTGTGTGGTGCTTCCCTATGGGCTGCAGCAGCAGCAGGTGCCACACGTTTGTGCTGCCACTGCAGGCATTAAGCCAAAGCAGCAGTCAGTAGTTGCGTGCAGCAACAGCACTGCCATGCAGCCAGTGGCAGCTCACAGTGCAACAGCACTCAATCAGTCGGCTGGCACACAGCTGTCCAGTGCAGCAGCAGCAGCAGCTACTAGTTTGCCGCCTCACTCGCACCAAACAGGAGGTGGCAGCAGCAGCAGCAGCAATGTTGCTGACGCGCTGCAGGCTGCGCAGCGGGGTGTGGTGATGGTGAGGGTTGGCCGCTCTTGGGGCAGCGGGGTGATGATGACACAATCTGGCCTGGTTCTGACAAACGCACACCTGTTCAAAGACAGCAGCAGCAGCAGCAGCAAGGTTCGGCAAGCGAGGAATGTGCCACAGCTGCACCAACATGGCACTACTGTCACGGCAGATAGCAGCGAGAGACCACACAGTACGGCAGCAGCAGCAGCAGCTGTACAAGAATGCTCTCAGCAACAGCAGCAGTTGTGGCGTGAGGAAGCAGTCAATGTACGGCTGGCACCTGACAGCAGCAGCAGCAGCAGCAATTGGATCCCTGCCAGGCTGCTGTACCGCTTCCAAGGTTACTTGGATATAGCAGTCCTGCAGCTGCAGCTGCAGCTGCCAGCACAACATCGTGGCAGCAACAGCAGCACCAGCAGCGCATGTGGTCAGTTGCAGAGGAGTCAGCACCGTATGCTGCAGCCGCTGCAGCTCTGCGGACCCTCAGAAGATGTCACCCCAGGTTCAGACGTGTTTGTTATTGGCCATGGCCTGTTTGGGCCTGGCCTGCCATGGCCATCTGCTGTTACATCTGGCTGCGCTGCTAGAGTTGTTGCATTGCCAAACAACGGCAGCAACCTCAACGCCAGCAGAAGTAGCTTTAGCAGCAGCAGCAGTGAGCTGAGCCTGCAGCCAGCAGCAGCAGCAGCAGCACGACTTGCACACCCTGGCAGCAGCAGCAAGCCGTCTATGTTGATTACAACAGCAGCAGTACATGGCGGTGCCAGCGGAGGTGCCTTGGTCAATGCACGCGGTCAGCTTGTGGGCCTGGTGACCAGCAATGCACGCCACGCGCGGGGCGCTACACTGCCGCACTGTAACTTCTGCATTGCTGCTGCTGAGCTGCGGCCACTGTGGACCTGGGCACAGCAAATGCAGCAGCAGCAGCAGCCAGGCAGCAACATCAGCAATGCAACATCTGACATGATTAGCAGTAGCAGCAGCAGTGCAGCTGGGATGGCTGCAGCAGCGGATGCTGCTGCATCTGCTGCTGCCATGCTTCGCGAGTTGCAGGCACTGGACTTGAGAGATGAGGCAGGGTCACGGCTGTGGGCGCTGCAGCAGCCGCTGCCAACACAACGCGGCAGCAGCAGCAGTGGTGGTGGTGGTGCAGCAGCAGCAGTGGAGCGTCTTGGTAGGAAGCTGGAGGCCAGCAGAAACAGGGATGCTGGGCTACACAGCAAGCTGTGAATAGGTGCATGCTAGACGATCATTAGGATAGATATATGCCGGCATAATTGCTTAGTAAGCAGATGCAAGATGCCTGCTGGTATTGTCAGCAGATGCCATGAGATGCATTTGTCTGAGACACGCGGCTGTGGGGGCTGCCATAGCATCCGCCATAGCTGTAGCTGCAGCGCTGAGCAGCCGCTGCCGCGAGCCTCCGAGGAAGATGAGCCATATGTGATGCACGGCGGCATCATTAGAGGTGGTGTTGGTGGTGGTGCAGCAGCAGCAGCAGCCTGCTGAGCAATGGTTTCTCATGAGGTGCAGCAGCACCAATGGTGCTCGAGAGGAGAACGCTTTCTCAAGGAAACCTGCTGTTGTTGGGCCCCGGGGGCCCGTAGGTAGCTACAGGTTCAGCGCCACACGTGTGCACAGGCAGATGTGATGCTGCCGGCAGTGTCACGGGTATCATACCTTGAGTTTTTTGCCGTATGGCATCATGGTTGCACAGTTTGGATGTTACAAAACATCACAGCCTTCTGGGGAGGCTTTGGCTGACGTCGTTGCAACGCTTGCCCTGAATTTGTTCTGGAAGATCTCACAGCTGCCGCTGAGCGTGCACTGCCACTGGCAACAGCCCAATTTGGGCTGGAACGGTACTGCCAGATCATCAGGTGGGACACCTGCCGTGAGCATGGACCATGCATGGACGGTCCAACTGCAACCAGTGCATGCATGTGCAGCAGCTTGACTCACATCGGAAGTGAGCGGTTTTGGAACGATGTCACATGTACGTGAAACAGAGACTCCCATCGAATGCCATCCATATGATATGTTACACTGTTGTACACATGCCTTCCGCTGCATGCTTTGCAGGCGAGGCAGTTGATGGACAAATACAAAGGCTGCGGCTGTGCCAGCCACGCAACCACAAAGCTTGTTGGGTCAACCCTACACCAACCCTACAACATTCAGCAGTACAACTAGAAGCCAGACACCGTAACAGCCAGCCTCTCCACACAACCCTACAACAATCAGCAATACTGCTAGAAGCTCATTGTCACAACAGCCAGCCGTACCTCAAAACCCGACGCTACACCAGCCATCTCAAGCTCAACAGCATGATAGCCAGCCGTACCACACTGTGGGTCGAACCCAACACTACACCACCCAGCCAGCCTTCTCCGAGAAGCAATGAATGCTACCAGCCTAGTGGGCCCCACAGGAACCATCATGGTTCAGTGACAGCCAGTTGTCATGCATAGGCTACAAAGCCCAACACCACAACAGCCCACTCCACCACACCTGCCACAGTATTGCTGATGACATGTGTCACACACACCTAGTAGGCGGCCTACCACTAGCAAGAAGCCTTCTTGCTGTTGAACTGGACCCTGCTGCCTGTGCATGCCATGATCATCATTCACTAAACCCAGCCCCAGGCAGAGTTCCCCTATTTGCCTATATCTGTGCGGTAGTGTTGGCCGGTGCTGTTGCTGCCAGTGCTTGCTGCTGTCAGCGCAGCTGTGCTGCCTCTGTCGCTGCTGCTGCTTGTGCCACAATGCACGTGTGCAGCAGCCGCAGGCAGCGAAAGCCTTCCAGAGTCCGCGGAAAACGCGTAAAGTGTAGCAGTAGTCACATCTGTAACAGTACCAAGAAATCTGGCCAAGCTGGCCGCCCTCTGGCCAGTTCCAGCCCAACACCGCACACGTCCTGCCATCTTTGTTCTTCAGCACGCTGGTTGCTCAGTTGCTGTTGGGGGAGGGCCAAATTATCAGTTGCCCAGTCGGTGTAAAGGAGGGCCAAATCATCTGATGGCAACGGTTGCATAGTCGGTGTTGTGGGAGGGTTGATTGATCATCAACTTGAAGTTGCCCACTTGATGTAGGAGGAGGGCCCAACATTGCCACCTGCAGTGCACAGTGTGCGACAATGCCAGGGTTGAGGGTTTAAGCATTTGAGGGTGACGTGACCTGACGCGTAGCTCATGCAGAATCAGTAACCAAGTAAATCAGTGGAAATCAAGATCTGCTGCATGCAGCCACAATGCATGACGCTGCACGCAGCCTGTTCAGTGAACGCATTGAACACGTCACTGACGCGCATGATGTGCCACACTAAGATGAGATGCAGGAGAGGATGCCAGCCTGTGGTGAATATACCGCTGTACATACCTCTGACAAGCGAGCCCCACACCCAGCGCGTCCCTGCTCAGCACAGTGTGTCGTCAGGCGCACGCATTTCAAGTCACTCCACAAGATAACCTTGTCTCTGGAAGCATCATTATTGAACTTGGCGGTAGAAGGCTTTGATTATGGCCAGGTGGATCTTTGCAAGTTGAGACCTAGGCGGAATATGCAAAATATGCAAGGAGTCGAATAGGGTACCTCTCCTATAGAGTACCTCGTGCAATGTTTGGGCCCGGTCCGGCCCGGAATTGCGCTAACGATTGGGGCCATTTCAAGCCTTCAATGCCACCGCATTGGCATTCTAAATACATTAAAAACGCGTTGAGCATGTTGGAGCCTGTATCGAATATCTTGTCTGTGAGGGGCTGTAAAGTAACACTTAGGCGGCTCCGCCCATATCGTCCAGTCAAAATTGTACATCACAAGGACCCTCACTCACTGTGTATTGAATACAATATCTCGATCGTACTTGCTGTTCTTCGTCAGTGCAATGTTCGTTTGCACAATTCGGGCATGCCCAAACAAACACATCTCCTCGTCGCACGATATTTCAAACGAGAATCAAAGAACAGAGTAAGCTGCAACTTGTGTGACTATGGCCTGTCTTCAAGGCTACAGCAATGTGCTAGGCACGTCTTCGACAAGTGTGACACAGCTACTGCAGAACATAGGCAGGCCGTTTTAGACCTGCTGCGGCAAACAGACGACTTAGATGTACTGGACCCAGAACGAATCGCCAAATTCCATGCGCAGCAAACACAGCAGCTGCAGCGCCAGCAGGCATGGAGGGATCAGATACACCAGCAGCAGCTTTCTGGCCAGGTGCAACAGCCACCAGACCTCCAGGGCCTTGCAGATGACTTGCAGCAGGCCTTTGCAGCAGCAGCCGCAGCAGAGGCCGCTGGTGAAACAGTGTGCCCCAGCAAACGACGCTGTAGACAGTTTGACCGCTTGCAGCAACAGCTGCAGCAGCAGCAGCAACATCAGCAGCAGCAGGAGTTGGCAGCTGCAGCCGCAGGTGCTGTTGCAGCAGAAACCCCTGCTGGTGCACAGGGCCACAGGAACAGCTGCTGTAGGCAGTCACAGCGTGTTCAGCTGAGTCAGCAGCAGGAGCTGCTGCGGCAGCAGCAGCAGCAGCAGGAGCAGCAGCATCAGCAGCACGACGTGCACATGCAGCACAACACCCACAACAGCAGCCACATGCAAGCCTGGCTGTCCAGGCCTGGCTTTCACCTGCTCACCAAGGTTGCAAAGGGCTGTCGGGTTGTGTACACAACAACAGTCTGCAAGACCTCCGGAGCCACCAACAGTGCCATGGGCACTGTTGAGGAGGTTGTGCTGGGCCCTGCACCACCTGGTGCTGCCCAGAACATGCCATGGGTGCATGCACTGAAGGTGAGATTGGACATTGGCTGCACAGTTGGAGGTGCAGCTGGGTAGACATGCCCGCCCTCGGGTGCCCAGGCAGCAGCGGTTGTGTAGACTGTGCTCGTGTGCTAATCCTGTTGCAGCTAGCCGAGCAGTTTGGCGCACACGCGTGCACGCCCGGACTGGGACCTATGACAATGTGGAGGATCTCAAACACTTTCTGCTAGAATGCCCTGCATATGACCACTTGCGCGGTGCCTGCCCTAGTGTGTTCTATCCTGCGGGTACTGTAGATCGCTATGCTAACGAGTTGGTGCCGCGCATTCTAGACTGTGAGGATCAAGAGGGCTTGGCTGTGGTGGTTTATCAGATGTGGTTGTATCGCTCAGTGTTGCTGGGGTTGTCCCCTGACCATCAAAGTGTGCCAATTCAGCCTGAGGGTTATGTCCCTGTAGATGACGCCTTAGACGCTGTTGCTCCTAGCCCGTGATGAGTTTAGGTTACTTGACGAGTTACACATGCATCCTGTCACATTATTGGTTTGCTGCCGCCTTTATGCCGCCTTAGTTGCCCTGCCTATCTCTCTGGCTGTGTGATCTTGACAACATGCTTTTTGGTTGGTGTGCTTCTTCAGCACATGCTGTTGGCTGATTGGGGTGTGTCACTGACACACCGCAGATATAATCTTATGCTCAATCTGGAGAGACCCTGTGCTCAACGGATGGCCTCAATGGGCTACATTGTGTGCTCATCTTCTTTCGTCACGCGTTGACATTGTGCTCATTTTGGGGTGGCTCATACCATCTGAGATGGTGACTGGACCCACATGTAACTACTCTCTCTCATTGGCGGCGAGCTGGTGCCAGTCACCCGCACAGTGCAGCACAAAACGCGTCAGCAGGACAAGGACTTCACAAAGGCCACATTTCCATTGCTGCTCGGCTACGCCATCACAGCACACAGGGCACAAGGTGCAACCCTCACGGGCCGCACCATTGTGCATGTGCGCAAAGCCTTTGCTCCAGGCATGGTGTATGTGATGCTGAGCAGGGTGACCACCAGAGACAACCTGTTCATCATAGGACACCTGAAGCCAGAAGACTTTGTCCCAGCAACAGCAGCAGCATTTGCACCAGATAATGCAGCATTTGGTGACAGCAGCAGCAGCAGCAGCGACAGCGACAGCGAGACCAGCAGTAGTGATGGAGGAGATCAGGTGGACACCTCCGGCAGTGAGTCAGCATAAGCTGGCAACATATCTCCTTGGGGGACATGTATGTGAGGCTTGGAACTGGATCCTCATACCCTTGCATGGCTGCAAGCGATGAGTATGGTACTTTGTTACATACCATATATAACTTTAAGCTGGGAGATACCTTGAGCGGTAAATGCCTTTGGTGGCATGTGTGTGAGGCCAGGAACTGGATGTGCATACCCTTGCATGGTTGCAGGCGTATGAGCTGGCGGTGACACCAGCTTGATACACATAGACCCGACATGTTGGTCAACATGACCGGAGTGTGATCAGGGCTTTTATTCGGCATCATTTGCTGGAGCATTTAGCTTCTGCTGGTGCATTAGGGGGTACTGCTCTCACAATACATCACTCAAAAATGAATATGCCAGGTTCATGTTGCCGGCTGGCGATGCTTCTAAGAGGAATGGAGAATGTGGTGATGTTCATGATGTAATACGGTGTTGGTGCATTCTACATGTGTGCCTGTAGTCTTTTCGAGAGGCACTGCAGGCACGTTCAGTGGCGAGGCTACTGCATTGAAGTTCACGGGCATATTCACGTGACTGTTTCATGGACGTAATTGCAATATATTTCCCATGTAATGTATATCGTTTTAATCACAGAGTGGCGAGCGGCAGGGAACACACCAAACGCAAAGTGCTTGGGCAGCGTCGGCAGCAGCAGCAGCAGCAACAGCAGCATGCTGGGGCTAGCACTGGCTTTTCAACTTGCGGTGGGCACAGCAATGATACCTTGGCATTTGCAGTCAAGCATTCTGCTGAGTGGTCTGCAGCTGCATCAAAATTCGTTCATGACATGCATGCTTGCAGCTGGTGCGCCCGTGTGGCCCTGGGTTAGTTAGTTAGTTACACAGCCGATAGTGTTGGTATCCTTGTCATACAAATTAGTGGTCATGGGTGGCAGCAAAAGTCGATTGCGCCGCAACATGCGGCCTATGCAATGCACTGATGCAGCAGGTGTCCCTCCAGGAGCACTGGCCAACCCCCTGGTCATACCACTTATGCAAGCAACCAAGTTGCCAGCAAAACCAAGCAGGCACTAGTTAGCACATACTTGATCAGGCAACAACCCTGCCACTGAACAACGACCAACAACAACGACAACACAACAACAAATCACTCAACTTGCTGATGCACTAGTTACATGGCCAGGTGAGTACTGCAGGCGGAGGCAGGCTTTGTCATACGCGCTGGCAATTGTTTTGATGTCGATCGCCCCGTCCAGGGAGATTGGGAGCTCTTGGCGTAGTGCTTGATGGTGTAGCCTTCACAAAACACCTCTAGTTGATAGGTACCAGGACCTGCAAGTACAGCAGTGCCGCAGATGCGCATGCACTGAGCATGAGAAGACGAAGAAGCACAGGTAGCACAGCAGCCACCGCAAGCACTGCAGCGCGAGGGACAATGCACACGCACTGTGTCGTTACGCATAGCGTTCAAGTTTGCACAGCCCATCGGAGTGTCCTGATGCTGCAACAAATGCATCGCATGCAGGCATGTAGGCTACAGAGACGCTGCCATTGCGCAGCACAGTCGGCTGCGACAGTTGCAAAATGAAGCTTACAGGATCCTAGCAAGACTGGAGCGGGTAAGCATTGCAGCGAGCAGCAGCATTCAGGCTGTTCATGGTACAAGCAGCAACCATCCCCTCACCATCTCAGTGGCGGCGTCACTGCTCGGTTGACCTGAAGGCGCCGTCAAAGGGCCGACATAGCAGGGCTGCACTTGCAGCTGCTGCTGCGCTGCCATTGCCGTCACTGCTGCTTGTACCATGCTGCACTCGTGCAGCAGCTGTATGCAGCTGTATGCTGCACTTGCGGCTGCTCGCTGCTGCCGCCGCTGCTGCTGCTGCTTGTGCCACATTGCACTTATGCAGCAGCTGCAGCTGTCTAGGGGGCGCTGCCGCTGCTGCTTGTGCCATGCTGGCTGCAGGTTACGCATGAAAGACTTGGGCGGCATGGTGAGAGTGTGTCTGGATGCAGGACCCCAGAGCACGCAAGGGTCCATAGGGTTTGTGAAGGTCAGATTTTGCAACACCTACAGACCAAGAAAGAGCCAGAGAAGATCCAAACATCATTTCTTCAGCTACAGAAATCAGGACCATAGGAAATCTAGACATCATTCCTTCATTCATTCATTCATTGCTTCAGCGCCAGCGCCAGCGCCAGCAGCAGCAGCAGCAGCAGCATGACGTTGCGATGCGGGCTGCCTTGCGGCTTCGCCACCAGCCACACAGGAGGCCCAGGTGCCAGCACATTTGCTGGTGTATATGGCAGCAGCAGCAGGGGCATTATGAATAAGCAATGAAGGAATGATGTCTAGATTAGTGGTGCTGCAATGTCATTGGCCTTGCAGCAGCAAAGTCAGGTGAGGCTGCTGCTGCATTGCAGCTGCTTGCACCCATCAAAATGCCCCTGCTGCTGCTGCCATATACACCAGCAAATGTGCTGGCACCTGGGCCTCCTGTGTGGCTGGTGGCGAAGCCGCGAGGCAGCCCGCATCGCAACGTCATGATGCTGCTGCTGCTGCTGCTGGCGCTGGCGCTGGCGCTGAAGCAATGAATGAATGAATGAAGGAATGATGTCTAGATTTCCTATGGTCCTGATTTCTGTAGCTGAAGAAATGATGTTTGGATCTTCTCTGGCTCTTTCTTGGTCTGTAGGTGTTGCAAAATCTGACCTTCACAAACCCTATGGACCCTTGCGTGCTCTGGGGTCCTGCATCCAGACACAGTCTCACCATACCGCTCAAGCCTTTCATGCGTAACCTGCAGCCAGCCCACCCAGCAGTGCTGCATCACGCTGCCATCTCCCCACCAGAGGGAGCTCACTGGCGAGCGTCGGGGTACGCCACATCATTCAAGCTGCGCTGCTGCCGCTGGCTGCTGCTGCCCTTGCTGCTTCAAGCAGGTCAATGCCGTCCTGGCGCCGGTTGCCAGGGGTGCGGCAGGGCGTGAACGCACTCGCAGCTTCAATCTGTGCTGCCGCCGCACTGATGGCTTATTCTGCTGGGGCTGCAGCTGTTGGGGCTGCTGCTGCTGCTGCTGCCAGTCGCCAGGGCAATGGCTTCCACACGTGGCAGCAGCAGCAGCAGCAGCATTGAGACGATGCTACTCATCACGCTGCCGCTGCTCCTCCCACCACTTCTGCGTCGCCAGCTGGAACTTGGGCGGCCCCACGTCACTGCTGCTGCTGTGCTGGCTGGTGCTGCGGGGGGCAAGCAGCGGGGTGAGGGGCGGCAGCTGGCTAATGGGCGCTGCTGCTGCTGCTGCTGCTGCAGCAGCGGCGCCAGAACGCGACTGCTCCTGCTGCTGGTTCTGCTGTTCACCTGCAGCTGCTGCTGCTGCTTCAGCGTAGCTCTCACGCAGCCGCTGCCAGCGGTGCTGCAATGTCATTGGCCTTGCAGCAGCAAAGTCAGGTGAGGATGCTGCTGCATTGCAGCTGCTTGCACCCATCAAAATGCCCCTGCTGCTGCTGCTGCCATATACACCAGCAAATGTGCTGGCACCTGGGCCTCCTGTGTGGCTGGTGGCGAAGCCGCAAGGCAGCCCGCATCGCAACGTCATGATGCTGCTGCTGCTGCTGGCGCTGGCGCTGGCGCTGCTGCTGCTGCCGAGGTGCCTGCATCCGCATCAGAGTGCCACACAATGCGCAACAAGTGACTTCAAGCGTGAGCCGCACACAGAGCACAAGCCACGTGAACATGATTACTTGCAGAATCACTTGTATAACCTAGAAGAACCTGGTGCCACATCACATCTCATGTACAGCAATGCCACACGCATGGAACGCCAGTAGCGACATGTTGCTGGCACGCTGAGGCAGGTTGTTGAGCAGCAGCAAGGCACCATGCACTTATGGCCAGTCGGACTGGCCGCGAGCAATCCAGCACAGCCGCCACTAGCACTCGGGGGAGTCGGCTGTGTCGCATGCAAGCTCAGCTGCGCCACACTGCACTAGTGCACTACTGCAATGTTGAATCAGACATGTGGCTCCAGCCGTACTCTGTCAAAGTTACACCCGGAGAGTCATGTTGTATCAAGCCGCTGAATGATTTCAGCACTCACGTGTATGGTGACGGCAGCAGCGAGTGTCCTGCTGGTGGGCCCCGCGGTGACTCTGCTGAGCCACCTGCCTCTTGCAGCAGCAGCTGCTGCTGTGCCTGCTGCAGCAGGGCCTGCTTGGACGCAAGCTGGCCGGTTTGTAGCAGCCAGGCGGCTGGTCAGCGTGGTCACCTGTGCGCTCAGCTCCTGCGTGGATGATGTGACGGCAGCAGCAGCAGCAGGCCACCCCCTTTATCCCCGCCAACGTGAAGTGATTGGCATTCAGCACATAACAGCAGCAACAGCTGCTGCGGGTGCTGCAAATGCTGCCACCTGCGCTACCTGCAGCCTGCTGCTGCAACACTGCTGCTACTATAAGCAATCAACAAATGGAGGAAGGAAGAAATGATGTCTAGATTACTAGAGTTCTGATTTCTGTATCTGCTCTGTATATGCTCTTCCACACTGTCTATCAATGCTTGTCTAGCAATATCTATCCTCTGCATCTAGACACTTCGTAACCATGTCACCTCAGCCCTTGATGTTCGAGCTGCAGCCAGCCCACCCAGCAGTGCTGCATCACGCGGCCAGCAAGCTGCTGTCATCTCAACACCAATGCGGTGCTACCTCAGAAGAAGAAGCGCACAACGTCCAAGCTGGGCTGATGCTGCAGCAGTGCTGCCGCTAGCTGCTGCTGCTGCTGGCCCTGGTCACGTTTGCCAGGGGTGGAGCAGGGCGTAGACGCGCCTTTATCATCAACCAGCAAAGCAGCAGCTGCAGATGGAGGCGAGGACTGGCCCGCGTCACTGCTGCTGTCGCTAGTGCTGCTTGGGGCAAGCAGCGGGGTGAGGGGCTGCAGCGGGCTACTGGGCGGTGCTGCTGCTGCTGCTGCTGCTGCGGCAACATGGGCGCCAGGAAGGGACTGCCGCTGCTGCTGATCACCTGCTGCTGCTTCGCTTGCAAGCCCCTGCTGCTGCTGCCTCTGCACTTCAGCCTGCTGCTGCTGCTGCAGCTGCTGCTCTAGGCCCGCGCAAACGCCAAACACCCTGCCGTGCTCAGCAGTCAGCGCCTGCAGGAAAATACACAACACATACAGCCTGTTGTCAGTGCAACTTGCACTGCCGCCATGATGGCGGCCCTCCACAGTTGAACTGTGTTGCTCAGCAGTCAGCGCCTGCAGGTGCATGCGCAGCGGCAGAGCACACGGCAACACAAGCCACAGACAACACAGACAGCCAACCGTCAGTGCATGCTGGAGGCAAGCGTGTTAGCAACGTTGATATGTAACAAAGAACCAATCTTTTGGATCTGCCGTCACAGCCACTCACACACAGCATCCCTGCCCAACACATCAGCACACATGCAGTGGAGGGGCTGCCACAGGCGGAAAATGCAGCTGACAAAGCTGTCAGCTTGGCGCATCACGTCTACCCAGATCCAGCCAGCAACCAGCAACAGCAGCTAGCCGTCAGCCATCAACCAATAGGCTCACATGATGCTCCGCCACAGCCTTTGCAGTTGCTGACTCAGCCTGCTGCAGGCCAGCAGCCAGGGCACCCAGGCTGCTGCCAAGCATCTGCAGCTGCCCACGCTGCTGCTGCAGCTGCACAGTGGCAGCCTGCAGCTGCTGCTGCGCCTGCTGGCCCTCCTCCTGCTGCTGCTGCGTCGCTGCTGCCAGGGCATCCCTGAGCTCCTGACTCTCTGCAGAGGCTGCTTCAAGCTGCTGCTGCTGGTCCACGTGCTGCTGCTGCTGCTGCTGCTGTGTCGCTGCTGCCAGGGCATCGCTCAGCTGCTGACCCTCTGAAGCTGCTGCTGCCAGCTGCTGCTGCTGGTCCGCGTGCTGCTCCTGCAGCTGCTGCAGCTGCTGCATTGCTGCTGCCAGGGCACCCCTCAGCTGCTGACTCTCTGCAGAGGCTGCTGCCAGCTGCTGTTGCTGCTGCACCTGCTGCTCCTGCAGCTGCTGCGTCGCTGCTGCAAGGGCACCCTTCAGCTGCTGACCCTCTGCAGAGGCTGCTGCCAGCTGCTGCTGCTGGTCCACGTGCTGCTGCTGCTGCAGCTGCTGTGTCGCTGCTGCCAGGGCCTCCCTCAGCTGCTGACTCTCTGCAGAGGCTGCTGCCAGCTGCTGCTGCTTCTCCACGTGCTGCTGCTGCTGCTGCTGCTGCTGCTTCTGCGTTGCTGCTGCCAGGGCATCCCTGAGCTCCTGACTCTCTGAAGCTGCTGCTGCCAGCTGCTGCTGCTGGTCCGCGTGCTGCTCCTGCAGCTGCTGCAGCTGCTGCGTTGCTGCTGCCAGGGCACCCCTCAGCTGCTGCGCCTCTTTTGCCAGCTGCTGGTGCTGCCCCTGATGATAGCAGCAGTCAGCCGTCTGTATTGAGTGGCGCACGCTGAGGAACTGCGCCAGATCCTCAATCTGCAGCTGCAGCTCACTCATCTGCTCAGCAGGCTGCTGCTGCTGCTGCTTGGGGCGCTGCAGCAGTGTGTGCCGCAGCTGCAGCAGCTGCTTCTCTGCAGCCAGCTGCTGGAGTTTCATCTTGAGCAGCTGCTGCTGCGCATCGGAGCGCTCGGACTGCGCCTGCTCACACGCACAACAGCATGCAGCACAGGATGTGGCAGCAGAGGGTCAGCAGCCAGTGGACAGCCTCATGATTGTTATGAATGAACATGCCATGCATCATGATGATGCAGGCCTGAGCTCAACATGTCTCCTGCAAACATCAGCAGTACTACTAGCACCCTCGGAGGGTTCGCTGCATGACAGGGGTGAGCAATACACATGCACTGCACACACTGTGTGTGATGTGGCACATCAAGCAGAGAAGGGTCCGGATGCCACACACTGTGAGGTCACCTCGTGGCACGATGATATAATACAACCAGCGAAGGCAGATGCACAGCAGATACCTCTAACCTGCCCAACATATGCTGTGCGTCGGCAGACGCATTTTGAAACCCAAAAGATTCACGCGCAAGCAACGCACCTTGCTTACACTGGACCTCAGCTGCTTCCTGCTGGCGGCAGCAGCAGCCTTCTGCGCAGCCAGCTGCTGCTGCAGGTCCTCAACTTCATCCAGCAGCAGTCCAACGTCCCCGCACATGAAGGCGATGTGGTCATCGTGCTGCTGCTGCAGCTCCTGCTTCAGATCTGCGATGCTGCTGGCCTGCTGCGCAAGCTGCAGCTGCTGGGCCTTGCACGTGTTGCTGCTGCTCTCCAGCTGCAGCTCAACCTACAGCAGGGTGATGTTCAGTAAAAGGACAGCAGCAGAGATGGATCAGAACTGGCAATGCGATAGCCACAAGGAAACGGGTATGTGAAGAGCAGTTTTTGCTGGCCGGAAACATGTTGAACTGCTGTGTGCTGATGGCGACATGTAAGATGCCTGCAGACCAGCAGTTGCGCTGGCTGTGCCCTTGAAACACCTTTGGCAATACTACTCCAAGTGGCATATGTTCCAAGACTGACGCAGGCAACAGCAGCACATGCATCGTCAACAACAGCAGAGCTCATCCGTCATACACACTGGGCATACTACACAGTAATGCACTGGCAGCAACACTTCAACAGCAGCCAGCCAGCAGCACCCCACCTGCTCGTGCATGGCTGCCAGCTCAACCACCTTGCCTTGTGCTGCCTCCAGCTCCCCCAGAACGCCAGCCAGCTGCTGCTTCGCGATGGCAGCAGCAGCCTGCACCTCAGCCAGCTGCTGCTTCGTGATGGCAGCAGCAGCCTCTGCGTCATCAGCGCTGCTCTGCACCACACACAGCTGGCTCATCAGGACCTCAGAGTCGGCCTTCTCCTGCTGCAGCTGCTGCTTCGTGATGGCAGCAGCAGCCTGCACCTCAGCCAGCTGCTGCTGCTGCTGCTCAATCTGCTCGTCCTGCGCTGAGATGGTGTCATCACGGATGTCCAGGGCTGCCACGATGCTCTGACGATTCAGCTCAGACTGAGCTGCGGCAGCAGCAGCCTGCGTGCTAGCCAGCTGCTGCTTGCTGTCAGACAGCTGCTGCCTGCTGTCAGCCAGCTGCTGATTGCTGTCAGCCAGCTGCTGATTGCTGTCAGCCAGCTGCTGCTGCAGCTCATCTTCCCTGCTCTCCAGCGCTTCACACTGCTGCTGCAGCCCAGCAGCAGCAGCTCGCGCGTCAGCCAGCTGCTGCTCGCTGTCAGCCAGCTGCTGCTGCAGCTCATCTCTCTGGCTCTCCAGCGCCTCACACAGCTGCTGCAGCCCACCAGCAGCAGCCCATGCGGCAGCCAGTGTGTCAGACAGCTGCTGCTGCAGGACGGCTATGAACTCATCAAGCCGGCCAACCTCCAGCTCCCTGCTCTCTAGCTGACTGCTCTTATGCGTGAGCTGCTGCTGCAGCGCAGCAGCAGCAGCCTCCGCCTCGGCTAGCTGTGCTGCCTGCTGCTGCAAACTCGACTGTGCTGACTGCAGATCCAGCTCCAAGCTGGCTACTTTGGTGGCAGCCATGCTGCGATACAGCTCTTTGAGACGCAGCTGAGACGCTGCATCCTCCTGTTGCTGCTGCAGACGGGCATTATCTGCCTTGACCGTGTCCAGGGCCACATCCTTGGAACGCAGCTTATCTGCTGCTTCCTGCTGCTGCTCCTGCAGCTGCTGCTCTGCTGCCTGCTGCTGCTGCTGGGCCCCATCTGCTGCCTCTGCGAGGGGGTCGTGGAAGGACTGCTGAAAAGGACTCATCAAGGTCGGCGTCATGTGACTCATGAAACCTATCCGACCCATGCGACTCATCTCAATCACGCGACTCATCTGCCTCTGCCTCATCTGAGCGCGCATTGTGGAAGGAATCTTCATGGCCGGAGTCCTCTGAGGGCGCATTGCAGCAGGCTCCTGGGTGGGGTCCTTAGGGGTGGTGGGGTCCTCAGGGCAGGCTTGCTCTGACAGTGGCAGGGCCGGCAGTGGGGCAGCCACCTGCCAGGTGCAACAGAACATATGGCGGCAGCAGCAGGAGCAGCAGCAGCAGCAGCAGCAGTGGCATGAGGCAACACTATTGGCTGGAGAGCGCGACTGTCAGCAATGTGTGCTTCCATGCTGGCTGGCGCTGCGCAGCTGTTCAGTTGATGTGCAGGGCCCTGGCAGCGCTCATATGAGCGCCAGTGTAGTGCATGCCAATGAGGGGCTACTTCAGAGCATCAAGCTCTGGACAGTTCATCCAGTGGACAGCTGGCATGCGCTGACCACGCTCAATGGAGGCAGCTGCAGCAGAGCTGCTCTAGAGGAGATATGCGATGTTACGGTTGAGTTTGCTGCTTTGAAGTGCACTAGGCTGGCCATTAGCATCGACAATTGCAGCACATGCTTTGTTCAGCAGCAGTGGCTGGCAAGCTGGTCATAATTTTAGTATCAATTGCAATGCTTCCGAAGGGCTCGATGCTGCAGTAGCATCAATGCGCCGACGGAGCTGAGCATCAGCCTGCCTGCCTCACCTGCAAGGTGCCCTCATAGTCGGAGTCCTCTGGGGTGGTGTCCTCCTGGGTGGGGTCTTCAGGGGTGCCACCCCCAATGGGGGCGTGGGAGGTTTCTGGCAGTGGCAGGGCCAGCAGTGGGGCAGCCACCTGCGAGGTGCAACAAAACATATGACAGCAGCAGCAGCAGCAGCGGCAACACTAGCACGAGGAAACGCTTCTGGCTAAAGAGCGTGACTGTTAACAAAAGAATGCGTCCCTGTAGCCTGGTGCTGCGCAGCTGTTTTGGAGAATAGAAAAAGATCAGGGGCAGCACTCGTAGGCGCGTAACGCATGCAAATCAGGGCTGTTATGCAGCGCACGCGTAGTTCTGCCAGTAGACAGCTGGCATGCGCTGACTCAGCGAGAAGAATGTGGCACGTGATTATGGAGGTGGCTGGAGAAGCGCTGTTTGATTTGCTGCAAGGTGGCGGCTGGCTATTAGCAGCGACAACTGCAGCACACGCATTGCTGGAGTGCTGTTCAGATGATGCTCACTGCAATGCTGCTGAAGGGTAGATGCTGCTGTATGATCAACACATCCATGGAGCTGAGCATCAGCCTGCCTGCCTCACCTGGCTTTTGGAGCCGCGCAGCCTGGCAGTCACCACTGTGAGGATGAGGATCAAGAGGGCGCATCCTGCTGCAGCCGCTGGCAGCAGCCACCAGCCTGCACACAGCAGCGGCAATAGCAGAGCAGCTGGTTAGTTGCAAGGCAGCTGTGGCCAGTTTGAAGGGCTGGAAGACACAGGAAGGTGAATGCAGCTGCACACAAATCAACTGCCACTCTGTTGCTGAGCACAGCCTGTGATTGAATCTTAACATGCACACTCAGCGTGCAGTGCACATGCAGATCTCGTCCAAGCTTCTAGAGCAGAGGGAGGTCTCCTGTAACGCACAGAAGCAACTGTCTTCAAAAGTTAACATAACCAAGCAGTGGTGCAGCTCACCATGTGCATAGAGCAGCATTGCATTCGCTTCCACTGGAAAAGCGGCAGCTGTTGCAGTTGCTGCTGCTGCTGCTGCTGCTAGTGCAGGCATCCGCTGCAGCAGTGCCACTAGTATTGCGCGATTGCAGAATGCTGCAGCAGCAGTGGCCGCAGCAGTGGTTGGCAGGGCTGTGGGCACTGTCGTGCTTGCGGCGTTGCTTGCTACAGTTTCTGCTTGCTGCAGTGGCCACTGGCTGGGTGCGGCGTTCTGCCCTGCTGACGTCACCGCAGCAGCAGCATTGCCATCTGCCACCGCAGGCTGCGCAGCAGCAGTTGGCTGGGCTGCTGGCACTGCCGTAATCGTGGCGTTGCCTGCTGCAGCTGCTGCTTGCTGCAGAGGGCACTCCTGAACCTGCTGCTGCTGATGATGATGATGACGATCATGAGCTGCAGCTGGCACATGGGTAGCTGCGCTGTGCAGCACATCTGTGCTGGTGCTGCCTGCTACCACGCACCCCTCAGGGCTGCAGATGAAGGTGTCTGTAGGCGCTGCTGCTGCTGTTTCCTGGCAGGGAGTCCTGTCAACTGGACTCACTGACAGCAGCAGTGCTCGCTGGGGGGTGCACCAAAGTCCGCAACTGCAGAACAGCCGGTGATAGGGTGCCGGAGATATCGCCGGTATGTATCTGCTGCTGTTGCGATGGCCGTTTGGCTGCAGGTCCGCGCGAACGGTCACATGGTGCTGCAGAGACCGGATGCGGTTAGGCTCGCGACCTGGGTTTGACCAGCTTGCTGCAGCTGCAACGGCTGCGTCGTGTGCATTGAAGTTGGTTTCAATATTCTCCTGCGGCAAAAAGGCAAACAGCGACAATGTGCGAGGTCAGTTTCCGCACCTGCTGACTGCATGCGATTCTGCGCAGCATGCGAGAATGCGCTCACCATATGGCAGCCCGGGTCGTGGACTGACATCAAGACCGAGACTCTCTCCAGACAGGCCAGGGAGAGAATCGCCCAGACAGCGATCACGCACAGCCTGTTCCTGCCTGTCCTCGGTACTCCAACAGCGACCGCAAACGCCTTGATACATCCGCCAAATCCTGTATAATCCTATACGGCTTCATATTTACGTCTTTCCAGGACAACCTGTGGGTGTTTCAGGTGCCTGGGATGCTCCAGCCGATGATTGTGCTGGTGAATCTCTGCTTGCAAGGACTCAGTAAGTGTGTAGCAAACGGACGTAAATGTAATTGAACGGTCAGCTGCTCTCAAATAGAAGCTGAAGTACGTCCCTGCCGTTTCTGTCTTTCGAGTTTTAGCAGGCATGACAATTCCCTCCAAAATGCTGTCAGTCCACAGCACTCAAGCCAGAAGCAAACAATCAATTTCATTACATGCCCATTCACATTTACAGGCGCCCAAGAGCAGGTCGTGCAGCCTTCACATGCCGCGTGCAGTGCTGCTGTTCGTTTCAAAGCCGCATGCTGGGGGAGGCAGGCGGTGTAGAATGCTTTACTTGCTGTCAGGAGCCTTTGCAGCACAATCAAGTTCTTGCTGTGCTGGCTGCGGCTGCATCTAGTGCAGTGTGGCACAGCACTGCGCATATGCTGGCCAGCCGGCTGCTGCTGACTGCAGGACGGCCTGCTGCTGCTCCACCTGTGTACAGAATTAGCAGATACAAAGCATGAGTGTGGTGCCAGGAGCATCCACCACATCAGGTTAGGTGAAAGCCTGTCTGTGACAGAGCTCAGGGGCAGCAGCTGTGAGTTTATGAACCCTGCGTCTCAATGAGCTCGAGCGGCATTTACCGGTGCTGAACTCATACCTACAACTGATCAAACACGTTGATGCGCAGCGTAGGCATCTGCTGCTCACCAGGGTCTCCTGTCGTCCAGCACGAGGTAGGGCTCGTGAGCTTGGCCAGACTGCGCTGTAGCACTGCCAGAAACCTTCTGGCCTGAGGGCCTCCTGGCCTCCCAGCAGCAACCGCAGCAGCTGCTGCCTCACCTGCTGGCTGCCTGCAGCGACTGTGCCAGGCTGTCACAGTCGGCAAACCGTGCGCCAGTGTCCTGCGCAAAACCAGCCGCACATGTCAGTGTAGCTGTGTCAATGACAGTCTGCCAGGCAGGGGATGGATTATGAAGTGCAGGCGCTGAGGATAGCAGGCATGCCATGCAGGTCAAGCAGCATGAGATCAGTAACGTTCTGGCCACCAGCTGGATGCCATCCAACGCAACGGATGCGGCGGTGACCCCTTGAACTCCAACAATGTGCTCTACCCAGCAGCAGCATGTTAGCAACAGGTCATCCCAAGCAGCCCACCAGGTGTACAGATCAGCTTGCGATCCTGTAATCATCAGGAGTGCTGCAGTCCTGTTCAGTGAACGCGTGCCTGCTGCCGCCGCTGCTGCTGCAGCTGCTGCTGGCAGCCCACCAGGCCACCACATACACCAGCCATACAGTCGCAGCTGCTGCGCCCACCTTGGCGCCTGCCTGTTGCCTGATGTGCTTCGACGGTGCTTGCAGGAACGGCTTGCCAAGCCACAGTGTGCCTGGCACCCCATTTGCGGCTGCAGGTGAGGTGCAAAGCTGCTGCTGTTGCTGCTGCAAGGTATAGCCTTGTGGGCAGCCGCTTGTGGTGCTGCTGCTGCCGCTTGTACTGCCTGCTCAGCTGCTGCTGGGCCTGGCTGCGGTACAACTGCTGCTGCTGGCAGCACAGCGAAGGACTCCCTTAGGCTGCAGTTTGCAGGACGGCCTGCTGCTGCTCCACCTGTGTACAGAATTAGCAGATACAAAGCATGAGTGTGGTGCCAGGAGCATCCACCACATCAGGTTAGGTGAAAGCCTGTCTGTGACAGAGCTCAGGGGGAGCAGCTGTGAGTTTATGAACCCTGCGTCTCAATGAGCTCGAGCGGCATTTACCGGTGCTGAACTCATACCTACAACTAATCAAACACGTTGATGCGCAGCGTAGGCATCTGCTGCTCACCAGGGTCTCTTGTCGTCCAGCACGAGGTAGGGCTCGTGAGCTTGGCCAGACTCGAACATGCCGGCCTTCAGAGCTGCCCATGACTCTGAAAACCTATTGTAACCTCCTCTCCTGGGACCAGCGCAAGCCTAGCCCGGCTTCCTGCTCCTCCAAGGATACCAGCAGTATCCGTGCCTGCAGGCAGCCATCCCCAGCTCGCCACTCACTGCAAGAATCGGTATTTCGCTGAACGTTTCGTATGCAATGGTCGCAGTCACAACGTCATGCACATGTTTGCGCACTTCAAGGAGTGTTCATCATCACGAACTGAGACGCGTCTGTCTGAAGATCTTTCATGTCCTCTCACAAATGGCCTTGTTCTTCTGAAATATACGCACAGATGAGCATAGAAACGCTTGCTGATGCGTAGGAAGTTGCAACTTGTAACGAGTAGGGTTCAAACTAGAAGATGAGGTAGTTCAACCAGCTCCAGAGGTCTCTACATGAGCGTACCTGCCCAGCAGTTGTATACATGTGCATAAGAATGAGCAGGTCATCTGAACTCCAGAGCTCCAGGGCGGTGGTGGTGTGCCACTGTAACAGTTGACTGTCAGTTGACTGTCAGTGCCACAGGCTGCTCTGAAAGGATTGCAGATTTGATCTTTAACACTTGTAGTATGCTGCATTTCATCATGTCTTGAGCCTCGAAAAGTAAACGAATCACAGGAGGTCTCATTACCACATCCTGCCAGGATCCAGTGACAGGACTGTGCCACAGCGTGGTGACCACAGCACGTATCATGATCTTCTGCAGACCAGCTGGTGATTTCAGCTGAGAGCTTGGCCAGCTCAAGAACAAAAGGCACAGCCAACCTATATCCAACCTCCAAACCATGCCCCACCAACGAATGCGGTGTGGAGCAGCATCACAAGACAAAAGGTGGACGGCCGTGCAGTAATCATGCCATGCATGCGTACTATCTGTATGCACAGCAGCTGCCGTGTTGGCAGCCAGCGCCGCTGCTCACTCGGTCAAAGAGTCAGCATATGGATATGCTGATATCACTCAACATGCTGATAACATTGGAACGACCCAACGCCATGCCAGGGGGGTGCTCTTGCTACTGTTGTTAACAGACTAGCCAGTCTATAGCATCTACAGCACCCAACATGCTTTGGCTACCATGCCGATGCACGTATGGCTGTTGCAAGGGTGTGCTGGTGCTGCTGCTGCTACAGCACTAGCAGCAGCAGCCAGCGTCCTGGCTGTGTGTGCTGCTAGTGCAAGAGCCGCATTACACACAAACTGCGCAGGCTGCATGCTCAAGTGATGCCTCAGCCACCAACAAAAGCAGCTGTTGCTGCGGCTGGTGATACATCGCGCCAACCTCCACGCAGCTGTTGGTGCTCATGCAAAGCCAACAGTATGCATGCGGCAACGTAAAGCGCACACCTGGAGTGTTGCTGCTGCTGCACAATCCATTGGTGCTGCTGCTAGTGCAGGAGCCGCACCGCGCACGCATTAGCGTGCAGCTCAGGCCCGTAGTGCGTCCGATCAGTCAGCGACGCCAGCCACAGCTGCTGCTTTGCTGCTTTGTTGCTGCCCTGGAATGCAGCTGTGCTGCAGCTATGCTGCTAGTGCAG
The DNA here is from genome assembly GCA_902809745.2 of Tetradesmus lagerheimii. NCBI lineage: Eukaryota > Viridiplantae > Chlorophyta > Chlorophyceae > Sphaeropleales > Scenedesmaceae > Tetradesmus > Tetradesmus lagerheimii. Next base: position 1,646 of record CADDIJ020001634.1, on the reverse strand, counting down.
GAGCCGCACCACGCACGCGTCAGCGTGCAGCTCAGGGCCGTGGTGCGTCCGCTCAGTCAGCGGCGCCAGCCACAGCTGCTGCTTTGCTGCCCCCCCAGCCAGGCCCTGCGCCACCTGGAACTCCAGCGCCATGTCGGTGTCGATGCGCTGCACGTGCTCCGCCAGCTTCTTCTCCAGCATCGCCTGCACCACCTGCGCGACATAAACCAGGGCACCAGGCCCAGCAGCATCAGAGCAGTACGGTAGTGTGACATAGTTACACCAAAAGTGACTGGACGGCAAGGAAACCTCTTTCTCACCTCTACTTGGTGCAGCAGGTTTCCAAGTCCAGCACCGCACACATAAGTCTCTTGCAGTCGCAATCTTCCACACCAGGCAATCAAATTTCAACAACAGCAGTGCTGATGCCAGCTGCCAACACACACCAATCAGCGCAGTCAGCGCAGTCAAAACACCAGTTCAAAACCTAGTCAACAACGCAGTCAAAACCTAGTCAGAAACACCGATCAACTGCTGGGGAGGGTGTCCCACCTTCTTGCGTGCCACCTGGTGCAGCAGCCTGCCAAGCCCAGCCGCCCACGCATAACCCTCTTGCGGTTGCAATTTTCTGCACCAGGCGATTGCAGCTGTCCAACAACAGCAGTGCTACAGCCAGCTGCCAAAACACACCAATCAGGGCAGGCAAGACACCAGCACAAGGATTATTCAAACACACAAGTCCAAAACCAGCGAAGACCGAAACAAAACACCACCAGTCAACAAGTGTTGCGCCCGCACCGCCTTGCGTGCCACCTGGCGCAGCAGGTTGCCGAGCCCGGCCGTCCACACTCAACTCTCTTGACGTTGGATGCTTCCCTCAACAGGCCATCGTACCCGCTCAACAACAGCACTGCTACAGCCAGCTGCCAACATACACCAATCAGCACAGCCACAAGCACCACTTAGCAACTTGCCAAGGTCCCGCACCTCCTTGCGTGCCACCTGGTGCAGCAGGCTGCTGGCCTCCTGCTGGCGCCGCCGCTTGGGCCCCTTGGGGCTGCTGCCTGCCATGGCTGCCAGCACCGTGTAGATGGCGCCCGCTGCGTCAGGAGCGTACTTGGTCAGGTTGCGTTGATGCCGGGCTTCACGCCCACCGAGCTGGGGCAGCAGCACGGTTGCGACTTCTGTGTGCAACCCATCAGCTGCAGCGCAGGGCTGCGGTACATCTGCTTGCCATGGCGCGGTGCATGTGAGCTCCCCTGCCAGGGCAACACAGCTGGCGGCTGTCACTGGTTCAGGCGCGCACTGGCTGCATGAGCGCCATGCGCTAGGCTGCGGGCGTGTGTGTTGGCCCCTCCTGTGCAAGGCTGGGCAGCTGCGGTGCCTTGTGGCCCGCCATGTCATGCTGGATAATCCTCTGCAGCAGCAGCAGCAGCAGCAGCAGCAGCAGATGACGTGTCAAACGACATCAGCAACACCTGTCACCTGATCTGGCAGCATGATGACCTTTGACCACGTTGACCGCAATCTAGCATGCAGCGCTTGGCGGCACAAAGGACGCAATCGACACAGGTCCATTTGCTCATTTGCTCTGACGAATTGGGGGTGGCCAGCATAAGCTTTTGCGTAAGTTGCCGCTGATCGAGTGGGTTGCAACTGATCGAACT